>JAUPMV010000130.1:0-109998 GCA_030848855.1 Branchinecta sandiegonensis
TAGTGGAAAGACTAAAGTGGACAGACTATAGTGGAAAGACTGTAGTGGACATAATAAAGTGGAGACTATAGTGGAAAGACTAGAGTGGACAGAGAATAGTGGAAAGACTAAAGTGGACAGACTATAGTGGAAAGACTATAGTGGAAAGACTGTAGTGGAAAGACTAAAGTGGACAGAGAATAGTGGAAAGACTAAAGTGGACAGACTATAGTGGAAAGACTGAAGTGGACAGAATGAAGTGAAAAGACTATAGTGGAAAGACTAAAGTGGAAAGACTCAGTGGACAAACTAAAGTGGAAAAACTAAAGTGGAAAGACTAAAGTGGACAGACTATAGTGGAAAGACTATAGTGGAAAGACTGTAGTGGACAGAATAAAGGGGAGACTATAGTGTAAAGACTAAAGTGGACAAACTATAGTGGAAAGACTGTAGTGGACATAATAAAGTGGAGACTATAGTTAAAAGACTAAAGTGGACAGAGAATAGTGGAAAGACTAAAGTGAACAGAGAATATTGGAAAGACTAAAGTGGACAGACTATAGTGGACAGACTATAGTGGAAAGACTAAAGTGGACAGAATGAAGTGAAAAGACTATAGTGGAAAGACTAAAGTGGAAAGACTCAGTGGACAAACTAAAGTGGAAAGACTAAAGTGGACAGAGAATAGTGGAAAGACTAAAGTGGAAAGACTGTAGTGGACAGAATAAAGTGGAGACTATAGTGGAAAGACTAAGTGGACAGACTAAATTGGAAAGACTATAGTGGAAAGACTAAAGTGGAGAGACTATAGTGGAAAGACTAAAGTGGACAGACTGAAGTGGAAAGACTATAGTGGAAAGACTAAAGTGGAAAGACTGTAGTGGACAGAATAAAGTGGAGACTATATTGGTAAGACTAAAGTGGACAGAGAATAGTGGAAAGACTAAAGTGGACAGACTATAGTGGAAAGACTATAGTGGAAAGACTGTACTGGACGGAATAAAGTGGAGACTATAGTGGAAAGACTAAAGTTGACAGAGAATAGTGGAAAGACTAAATTGGACAGACTATAGTGGAAAGACTATAGTGGAAAGACTGTACTGGACAGAATAAAGTGGAGACTATAGTGGAAAGACTAAAATGGACAGCCTATAGTGGAAAGACTGTAGTGGACATAATAAAGTTGAGACTATAGTTGAAAGACTAAAGTGGACAGAGAATAGTGGAAAGACTAAAGTGAACAGAGAATATTGGAAAGACTAAAGTAGACAGACGATAGTGGCAAGACTATAGTGGAAAGACTGTAGTGGACGGAATAAAATGGAGACTATAGTGGAAAGACTAAAGTGGAAAGACTAAAGTGGACAGAGAATAGTGGAAAGACTAAAGTGGAAAGACTGTAGTGGACAGAATAAAGTGGAGACTATAGTGGAAAGACTAAGTGGACAGACTAAATTGGAAAGACTATAGTGGAAAGACTAAAGTGGAGAGACTATAGTGGAAAGACTAAAGTGGACAGACTGAAGTGGAAAGACTATAGTGGAAAGACTAAAGTGGAAAGACTGTAGTGGACAGAATAAAGTGGAGACTATATTGGAAAGACTAAAGTGGACAGAGAATAGTGGCAAGACTAAAGTGGACAGAGAATAGTGGAAAGACTAAAGTGGAAAGACAGTATTGGACTGAATAAAGTGGAGACTATAGTGGAAAGACTAAAGTTGACAGAGAATAGTGGAAAGACTAAATTGGACAGACTATAGTGGAAAGACTATAGTGGAAAGACTGTACTGGACGGAATAAAGTGGAGACTATAGTGGAAAGACTAAAGTGGACAGAGAATAGTGGAAAGACTAAAGTGGAAAGACAGTAGTGGACTGAATAAAGTGGAGACTATAGTGGAAAGACTAAAGTGGGAAGACTAAAGTGGACAGACTATAGTGGAAAGACGATAGTGGAAAAACTGTAGTGGACAGAATAAAGTGGAGACTATAGTGGAAACCTAAAGTGGACAGAGAATAGTGGAAAGACTAAAGTTGACAGACTATAGTGGAAAGACTATAGTTGAAAGACTGTAGTGGACAGAATAAAGTGGAGGCTATAGTGGAAAGACTAAAGTGGACAGAGAATAGTGGAAAGACTAAAGTGGAAATAATGTATTTGACAGAATAAAGTGGAGACTATAGTGGAAAGACTGAAGTGGAAAGACTCAGTGGACAGACTAAAGTGTACACACTGAAGTGGACAGAATAAAGTGGAAAGACTAAAGTGGAAAGACTAAAGTGGACAGACTATAGTGGAAAGAATAAAGTGGACAGACTAAAGTGGAAAAACTAAAGTGGAAAGACTAAAGTGGACAGACTATAGTGGAAAGACTATAGTGGAAAGACTGTATTGGACATAATAAAGTGGAGACTATAGTGGAAAGACTAAACTGGACAGACTATAGTGGAAAGATTATAGTGTAAAGACTGTAGTGGACATAATAAACTGGAGACTATAGTGGAAAGACTAAAGTGGACAGAGAATAGTGGAAAGACTAAAGTGGACAGACTATAGTGGAAAGACTATAGTGGAAAGGCGGTAGTGGACAGAATAAAGTGGAGACTATAGTGGAAAGACTAAAGTGGACAGAGAATAGTGGAAAGACTAAAGTGGAAAGAATGTAGTGGACAGAATAAAGTGGAGACTATAGTGGAAAGACTAAAGTGGAAAGACTAAAGTGGACAGACTATAGTGGAAAGACTGAAGTGGAAAGACTCAGTGGACAGACTAAAGTGTACACACTGAAGTGGACACACTGAAGTGGACAGAATAAAGTGGAAAGACTAAAGTGGAAAGACTAAAGTGGAAAGACTAAAGTGGACAGACTATAGTGGAAAGACTAAAGTGAGTAGTTATATAAACCGGGTTCTACCCCACCCTCCCCCAAATTTCAAAACCCCATTTTATCATCAATTTCTTAAATTTTAACATCCTATATTCCAAATTAACCCCTTTTTTACAGATTTTTTAGTTTCATAATTACACGAAATAAGGTGCTAAGAAATGATAATATTACCCCTTTAAGACATATAAACTAATACAATATACCATAATATATAAGTACACTTATTTTAATAACTATTACAACAATTCTAAATCATATCACTGGTAAACAGTTCTAAATCCACATATGTTTCGTTACTCTTATTTACCCGTACAATCGGTTGCAAAATCAGATTTTTCTTTGCAAGTAATTCGTTAGCAATAGCATTATATTTCTGAGTTATATAAACCGGGTTCTACCCCACCCTCCCCCAAATTTCAAAACCCCATTTTAACATCGATTTCTTAAATTTTAACATGCTTTTTTCCGAAATTTCACCCTTTTTATAGATATTTGTATTTTCTTTTTTTCCAAATAAAGGTACCAAGAAATAGGAAATATTAACCTTTATACTACATATAAACTACTACTTTTTTTTTGCTTTTTTCAATTTTTTATCCAAATACCCCCCAATTACTGAGTAAACAGTTCCAAGTCAACATATTGTTCCGAGTTCTTATTTACACGCAAAATAGGCTGCAAAATAAGATTGTTCTTTAGAAGTAACTCATTAGCAATCGAATTGTATCTCTGTGGTATAAACAGATCACACATCTTCTTGTTATGATTGATAACTACAACTAACTTGTCACCATATTTTGTCTTAGCTATTCTCATTTTAACGATGGTATATTTCAAGCCTAATACCAACTGTTCTTTCTTGATTGTCTCATTGTATTTATTCATGCTGATTGTATTCAAGACCTCCATTTATTAGCGGCTGATTTTCTTTAATAAAAATCCAGACTATCTCGCGAGAGAAACTAACACAAAAAAAAGTTCCTTATTTTGAAATTTATAGAATATTTCTTCAAAACCCCACATCCCCAGACTGTGACGAATGGTTGCGTTAAGCAGACACGCAAAGCAAAATACTGTGATGGCTATCAGTTTGGGGAGCCCCTGAACAGGGAAAACTCTTTGGAGTTTTTTGTTCAAATCCCTACCAACAGAAACTGCCAGCGCTGGGATTCGAACCGAGGTCTGATAGTCGTTTAGTTAGCACGGGCCAGTGCGCTAACCAACTGAGCTATCGGGGTCCTCATCCGATCCGCAAAGTTTCCGTTTTGTGATGCAATTCTTGGCAAAGAGCTGCAAAACCTCTCACCTCCAGACAACAAATACGGGGAAAGTTAAGAGGTGCGATGGAGTTGCACCCCGAGTTTTTGGTTGTTGTTGTAGTTGTGGTTGTATTTATTGTCTGGAGGCAGCTCCGATGGGAGAGGAAACTCAAAGAGTTTTTTCCCGCCGTCGCTCACTACTAACAAAATTGTTAGCAGCGAGGTTCGATCTCATGATACAACAGCGGGCAATTTGCGTTAGCTAGACGATAGCCAACTGATCTATCGGAGCTAGTGGTAATTTTTTGTTGAAAGTTTTAAGATGAGAAAACGGGAGACAATTAGGCTACGAAATTAATGGTGGGTACTGGTTATGAATGATACAGGTAATTATTGCGCGTAGAAACTGGATCTGAGACTCGGAGCACATTGAACGTTTTATGAAGAGAATACCAGAGAAAATTATGCTTTGCGTCACGAATCGATGTTTTTCTGAATTCACCAACCACCCCAAGGGGCCTGGGTGAGGGGTTGGACACTGGTGTACCACAGTTCCAGGAAGAGGAGGTTTACTGGGTGGTGAGGGTGTATTCACTTGGACAAAGGTGTACTGGTTGGCGAGGGGTTACTCAGGTACTGGTTATGAATGACGCTGGTAATTAATACGTATATGAAGAGTTTTCAATCTTATGAAAGCAATATACTACACTTTGGGTAGTTTCTCTTGATTTATTATGGAATTATTTTTACAATATTTATAACCATTCAAACGGACTTGTTTCATGTATTTTTCGCGAGGAAAAAATCTAAATGTTTTACGCATTTCTGCTTCACGCTGAATAACCTCTTCAACCGTTAATTGACCACATTTTAGCATTGATACCAATTCAGTGTAAAAATTATACGTGGTTTTGTATTCAGCTTTTCTATTTGCAATGTTTAAATGTTTTTCAATTATTTCGATAATAACGGAACCCAAACTTAAAGACGCTAAAGGTAATATAAAAAACGCACTTAATCCTGCTGCTGAAAAGGCAAATTTGGATAAAAGTAGACCGTTACTCACATTATTGTAATATTTATAGCTTCGGCGATATACAAACATTTTCTTTTCCAAATCTTCCATTTACAATAAAACTAAATTGTTTCAAAAATTACTTCTTTAGGTTCGCCTCCAAATTCAGGAACACGTACACCATCTCGTAAACAATACTGCAGATAGCATGATCAGTCGCATGCAATCCAGACGGTGCATACTACGTGAACGCAAAACACTTCTGCCACCTGCGCAACTCCACTATTTCTTTCTTAACTGGTCAGAGGCAATCTAGATCGCTTATGCTCCGAGAAATACAAACAAATCAGCCGTCTCGGTAACTGTGCTCTCTGTGCATTGTCCAGTCGGAGAAAATGAGATAGCCTTTGCTCCATGAAACACATACTGAAACCAGTGATTTTCTTTACGGCTGAGAAAACGCAGTCGGGAGAAATTCATTAATAAAAATATTCCCCTATTAAATGATGGAAACTGCAGAGGTTATTCAACGTTGTAAAACCATAATATCTAAGAATGAATCGATCATTCAAAGGTTGCCGAAATACAAAATTAATGAACTTCGTACATATGCAAAAATTAACAATATCAAAACAAATGGTGAAACGAAAAAGGAAATAACTAATAAGATAATAAAGCAACTTAATAGGAATATTTATTGAATATTTTACGAAAATTATACACCAGAGCCAGCATTAAGGACGATTTTAGAAGATGAGATAAAAGAAAATAATATTGCTATTGGAAATATAAAAAAAGAGGAGAAACGGATAATAGAAAAGGATACAAGTGAATTAAAAAGGTTTCTAAAAAACAAAGGCCTACCCACTCGTGGTAACAGAGATGAAGTTATAGAACGCATTAAGGAATACTATGGTAGGATAATTAATAAGCAGAAACAAACTATGGATAAAACTAGAGGTATCCTGAGAGATCAAACAGAAAGAGGTGATCAAAATAGGCACAAACTAATTGATTTATCTACTCTCTTTATAAATAAGAAACAAATCAAAGAAGAAACATCGATTCCCAAATATTTGTTTAAAACAGAAGAAGAACAACACCCCACTATTGTAAGAGAAAATGAAAACATTTACACAGTAAACGTATCGATTGAAAGCAACGGTAGAGACGAAAATACTCTCATTAGTTTTGTTTTTGAGGATTTGCAACGAAGAATGAATGAAATATACCAGTACAGAGTTCAGTTTGTGACCAAGGTTATTTTCTATCGACAAGAGAATGATGAGGAAGTAGAAGTATTTTACAACAGTACTTCTTGGATTTTAAACAAAAATAGTGTCCTAACTCGTAGCCATTTAGATGACAACAACAGGAGACTTAGTTCTTTGAGTAATACCCCTCGATCTGGATTACAATTTAGGCGATATGATGCAATCGACTATAGGATGACTCGAATCGAATCCTACATGGGAGGAACCTATAAAACACTGCCAGATTTCGTAAAAAATAAAAAAGCTTGCCTGAATATTGAAAATAAGGATCAAAAATGCTTTCTTTGGTCAATCTTAGAACATTTATACCCAGCTAAAGATCATGCAGAAAGAACTTCGAAATATAAACAATATGAGAACGAATTTGATTTCAAAGGGGTTACCAACTACCCGATGGATACCAAAGATATCTACAAATTTGAAAATAAATACGATATCAAGATTTGTTTATTCCAATTGGATATAGAGAAAATAATCAGAAGTCATATACTAAAAAGTACTATCAATGGGAAAACAGCAAAACATATCATTCATTTACTGTATTTCGATAATCACTATGTACTAATAAAGGATCTCAGCAGATTAATTGGTAGTCGAATCTCTAAAAATAAAACAAAGACATACCTATGCACTTATTGCGGAAGGCATTTTTCGAAACAAGAACACTTTGAAAAACATGAATTGAAAAAGAACTGTGAAGATCCTGATATTATAATGCCTCCTGAAGGTTCAAAAATACAATTTAAAAATGTTTCGAAACAGATGAAAGTACCGTACTGTATAATAGCAGACTTTGAGTCTTATAATGAAGAATACAATCAAGTCCACGGAAAGAAAACAATCAAAGTGGCTGAACAGAAAGCGTTTGCATACGGAATTCAGGTGTGCTGATCTTTTGATTCAAAGCAGAATAAATACTATGATTATTTTGGTGAAGACGCTGCAAAACATTTTGTGAAAACCATTACAGAAGTGTCCACAGAAATTGCACACAAGTATGAAAACAGACAAAGAAATCACACTTATACCGACGAAGAAATTAAAGAAAAATGGAAGACACTAAAGAACAAGACTTGCCATATCTGTAACACAGAAATTACTGCAAATCCCCACTTTGATCACGACCATATGACAGGAAAGGATAGAGGTTTCACACACGCTGAATGTAACATGAAATACAGGATTCCCAAGCATATCCCTGTAGTCCTACACAACTTATCCAAAGTGCTGAAAGTTTCATTTCATTTTCGAAATCAATAAGTATTCCAAGACAGGATAAGGAAATAAAATATGAAATCAGATTTATAGATTCTATTCGATTCATGGCTTCATCACTGGACAAACTATCAGCAAATTTCGCGAAATGTGACTGTAAAGTATCATGTAATCATCTGAGAGAGAATTTCAAGTACACATCTGACAGTTTCAGAAACGATGCTGAATTTAAAGAAGTAATTAAAAAGGGGGTGTATCCTTATGAATTTGTGGATAGTTTCAGTAAAATGGATTGTCCAAAGTTACCACCCATAGAAAGCTTTTATTCTAGGTTAACCGGGAAAGGTATTGAAAAAGCTGATTATAAAAGAGCGGTGTCTATCTGGGAACAGTTTAACTGTGAAACGTTACTGGATTATACCAAGTTGTACCTAAAAAGTGACGTTTTAATATTATCAGATGTTGTAGAGAATTTCAGAAATGTATGTATACATAATTATGACCTGGATCCACTTCATTACTTCTCAGCTCCAGGATTAACGTGGGATGCTTTCCTAAAACATTCGAAAGTAGAACTACCGTTATTCTCAAAGGAAGACATGTATACATTCATTGAAAAGGGGATAAGAGGTGGTGTATCGCAATGTATAAAAAGATACGTTAAAGCAAATAATAAATATATGAGTAATTATAATAAGAATAATCCATCTAATTATCTGATATATTTGGATAAAAATAGTTTATATTGGTGGGCAATGTCACAAAAATTACCAGCGAATGATTTCCAATTCATTTCCATACCAGAAGCTTTGAAAGAGAGAAATGAAAACAGTTCACTCGAGTATTATAACCATCTAAAAAATCATGTTAACTCGGTGATACAATTACCGAATGTAGGTGCTATATATGAAGTAGATTTGGAATATCCCAAAGAACTACACGAATTACACAAAGATTTACCATTAGCACCCGAACATTTCAATGGCAAACTATGTACGACCTTACTGGATAAAAACAACTACGTAGTTTACCACAGGAACCTAGAATTCTATTTACAAAAAGGTCTGAAACTGAAAAAAGTACATAGAATACTAGGATTCACTGAAAGTGCTTACTTAAAGGGATACATAGACCACAACACAGCACTTAGAACTCTAGGTACAAATGATTTTGAAAGGACTTTTTTAAGCTGATGAATAACGCTTGCTTTGGAAAAACCATGGAGAACGTAAGGAAACGAGCTGATATGGAAATAATAACTGACGATAAAACTAGAGAAAAAATAATAAAGAAACCCAACTTTAAATCTGAGATTATTTTCAGTGAAAACTTTTCTGTGGCAAGAATGTCAAAGGAAAAGATCAAATTAGACAAACCCATGTTCATCGGTTTTGCTGTACTGGAACTATCCAAACTATTGATGTATGAATTCCATTATGATTATATGAAACCTAAATATGGGGATAAAATAGATTTATGTTATATGGATACTGATTCTTTCATCTATGACATACGAACCGAGGATTTCTATCAAGATATTAAACCGGATTTGAATGAGAGGTTCGATACATCTGATTATGCGAAAGATAATCCATACGGGTTGCCTAATGTAAACAAGAAAGTGATAGGAATGATGAAAGATGAATTAGCAGGACAAGTGATGACAGAGTTTGTTGGATTACGGTCGAAAGTATATGCTTATTTAAAGGACAACCAAGACCTATCAAAAGCTAGCAAAAAACTAAAAGGAATAAAAACAAACATAGTGAAAGATAAAATTACGATTCAAAACTACAAGGATGTTCTGTTTGGAAACGTTGGAAACCTTTCAGTAACCCAGTACAATTTAAGGTCATACAAACACAATATGTTTCTAGAAGAACAGAATAAAAAAGCCCTAGATCCTAAGGATGATAAAAGGATTGTATCCAGTGATAAATTCACAACTTTTCCATTAGGTTACAAACAAGTACCTACTTAAAAATTTCAAGTACCTAGTTAAAAAAGTTAGCTACCTAGTTAAAAAATTCAACTACCTAGTTAAAAAAGTTAGCTACCTAGTTAAAAAATTCAACTACCTAGTTAAAAAATTCAACTACCTAGTTAAAAAATTCAAGTACCTAGTTGGTAAATCTTATAATAAAAATTCCTCAGAAGTAAATGAATGAAAAGGCTCCAATCAAAGTATATGATTTTAACGAAAAGAACACTTATCAGAATAAGCACGACCTTGCACCTCAGTGGCCATTTAGATTATTAATTTGTGGAAGTTCAGGAACAGGGAAAACCAATTTACTCTTGAATTTAATTTATGAATACATCTGTTTCAACCGAATATACTTGTATGCAAAAGATCTTGAAGAAGATAAATATACAGATCTCATAGCCAATTTAACCACCTTGGAATCAAAATTTAAAACGAATATTTTAACCGTAAGTAATGACCTTAATGATATTACCGATGTTGATGACCTAGACCCTAATTATCAAAACTTGATTATCTTTGACGATTTTGTTACTGAAAAAGACCAGAAGAAAATAGAAGATTCATTCATAAGAGGAAGAAAGAAAAATGCTTCAATTGTTTATTTATTAGAGAGCTATCATAAAACACTAAAGGTTGTAAGACTTCAGTGTAATTATTTTGCATTCTTTCAGTGTTCTAATCCAAAAGAAATAAAGTTAATTAGACAAAGCCATGTATCCTGTATAGACAATGAAAACTTTCTGAAACAATTCGAGGCTGCAACCAAGGGCTACGGTTTTTTCTTCATAGATTTAAAAACAAAAGATAAAACCCTGAAGTACAGGAAAAACTTTGAAAAATTTACCGGATAATTTATTTCTATAATAAATGAATAAATTTGGTAGTGTTGGAAAAAAAGTTAGTAACGAATCGAAAGTTACTGATGAAAATGGTAACATTAACCTACAAGATAAGAGAATTATTCATTTAGGGGATGCGAAAGCAGACCAGGACGCTATTAGTTTCAGATCTATGACTATTATTTTGAACCAATTTAAAGAAGAAATTACCGCAGAACAAGTGGGGATAAATCAGTATTTTAGCGAAGATATCAACAGATTAACTGCTGTACATGATTCTCTTGATAATTTCTTGGTAACGATTAAAGATAAAGGGTTATTTGTAAAAGAAATAATTCGAGTTAATGATAAAGAAATTAACGCTGAAAACAAGTTGATAACAAATGTTCAAGACCCTAGAAACAAAAATGACGCTGTTAATTTAGGAACGTTAATTACACATCTTTTAGATTTGGAAAAAAGCTCGAAACCCAACAAACCCTTAGCAATACTATTCTAACAAAAATTGCTGACCAACAAACCCATATCGATAATATTGAAAGAGCAATCGTAAACATTTTAAAAAGGCTTCTAGAGCAAAAACCTGTTGACAAACCATTCGTTTCCAGAATAGAAAAAATTATGGCTGGTAAATAAATTTATATGCTAAATTATTTTTCTAATAAATGGTTGAAACAATGGAGTATACAGTTTATTTGTTTTATTTATTTTTGTTTTATTTTGTTTTTATTTTATTTTATACAGTTTTATTTGAAAGGAAAGCTGAAGAAATGCTTTGGCGCTAAACAAAAATGTCAGATACGTGTTAGTCATAGTAGACAGAATGAACGAGAACCAGTCAAGTTACTTTTAAGTAAACGAAAAATTGATAAAATTGAAACATGTAAAATGAATAATAAGGGCTGTGATATTGATGTATCATACAAACAGATGAAAGAAGCGATTCAAAAGGGTGGATTACTTCCATTCTTAATACCGTTAGCTGTAGCCCTTGGTAAGGCAGCTTTAACAAGCGGAGCTGCTGCTTTGGGTACATTTGCTGGTAAGAAAATGGTGGATAACATAACCAGCACAGGTGGAGCGCTTACACTTCCTGGAACACAAAAAGTTGTGGGATGTGGAAGGCCTAGGAAGAAAACCGATGATGTCAACACAGGTGGTGCGCTTACACTTCCTGGAACACAAAAAGTTGTAGGTCATGGTGTACGGGGAAGGCCTAGGAAGTCAAAAAACGGGGACATCAAAAAAGAAGCAAAAGTAAAGTAGGACCTCTAACCAATTTTGATATTATGGATGCATTAGAGAGTATACCACATTTTAGAGGTGTTTTCTCTATAGATACGCTACCCAAACAGATAAATAGTATAGAATGTGGTGTAGTTAATTATGATTTACTCGGAATGCCTGGAACTCACTGGGTGGCGTACTGTAATCTACCTGATAATCCTTATGTAGAATTTTTTGATTCTTTCGGTATACCCCCAGGAAAAGAAATAATTAAATATCTAAAAACTTCAAAGAAAAAAATAACTTATGAAAATCTTGCCGTTCAGAATATAGATGAATTAAACTGTGGATTGCATTGTATTTCCTACATTAAGCGCAGTTCTTAGTTTATTCATCTCTCGTCATTTTGTTTATAAAAATTGTTTTCTAATAAATGGAGATTTATTGTATGAAATGTAAAAAGAAAACTGACACTGAATCAATGTTTAAAGCAGTGTCACAGAAAAATAATGTTCCAATGCTGAAAGGTAATTGTGTTATTTGCGGATCGAGGAAAAATCGATTTTTAAAAAAAACCTCAACGCAGAAAAAGATATTTAAAGACGTATTCTTCAAATTATTCAGGGGTTGATGATATTTACAGAAAATTAAAAGAAAATGGAGTGAAGGTTTCCAAGGATAAAATAAAAAATGTGTTGCAAAATGAGAATGTGTATCCGTTACACAAACCTTCCTATCACAATTTTGAAAGGAGACGAGTGTATGTTCACCTTGTAGACGAGCAATGGCAAGCTGATTTAGTTGACATGCAGAAATATAAAAAAGCGAATGATAAAACAAATTACATCTTGACTGTCATTGATTGTTTTAGTAAATATGCTTGGTGTATCCGTCTGAAAGACAAAACGGGTGCTGAAATAATAAACGCATTCAGTTATATATTTAAAGAAAGAATTCCTAAGAAACTACAAACTGATAAAGGTAAAGAATTTGTAATGAGAAATGTTCAAACATTTTTGAAAAATAACGACATACGCTGGTTTGCATCTGAAAGTGAATTGAAAGGGCAAATCGTTGAACGATTCAACAGAACACTGAAAGAAAAGTTATGGAAATATTTCACTCACAATAACACTACTAAATGGATTGATATTTTACCTTTATTTGTTAGTAATTATAATAACTCTTATCATCGTTCAATACAAATGAAACCAGTAGATGCTAGTAAAAAGGTAAATCAGAAAAAGGTTTACAATGCTTTGTTTCCTCCAGCAGATGACTACAAAACAGTAGGAAATTACAAAGTAGGAGATTTAGTTAGAATTAAAAAAGAAAAAAGTATTTTTGATAAAGGTTATTTACCTAACTACACGAATGAAGTATTCCAGATAGCAACCGTTAGACCTACCATTCCCGTTACTTATGAAATATCTGACAAAAGTGGGGAATTAATTCAAGGAGGGTTTTATGAAAAAGAACTTTCAAAATTTATTATGAAATAAAATTACTAGTATATAAATGGATTCAAGACGCTTGAGTGATATGTTATCGGGTATAGTTAAGAACAGAGAAATTCAAAGAAAAAAATTTCAACAATACGAGATGGAGAAAGCAGGGTTTCGGGAATATGCTTCAGGATTAAACGCTCCAGTTGTTATGGCACAAAAAGAAAACACTGAAGCAATCATTAAGAAATTACAGAAGAGTGATGAAAATTCAAGCAGACGGTTTCAAAGATTAGGTGAAACATTCAAGACTGCTTCAGAGGTATCGAGTCGAGCGCCAACTCCTGCTTTAGAACCAACTCCCGCTTTAGAACCACCATCCATTGATTTGAATAAAGATATTAATCCAGAGTTGTTAAAACAGATTAATTCAAAACACGAATCGCGGGGTGGCAATGATCATTATTTTAAAATGCCTATGTATTACATTAGCCATCCTACGGATATAGAGGAGGCTCTGGATCATTTAACGAATATAAGTCAAAGTTATGGTGGTAAAGGTTACTCTAGTCATGATCAAATTATTAAATTTATACAAGAATACAAGGATAGGCTAAGAGCCGTTCAAAAAAATTTGAGATTAGTCAAACAACAAGGAACTGGAATATTTATGAATTGTGATGAAATGGTTAAAAAATTGTTTTTAGTGTTAGTGTTTAGTGTTCAAAGTGTTAAAAACACTTTGATAGGTAGTAGAGTAAACGGGAATACATCTGATGAGGTGAGGAATGAAGCTATTGATATTTTGGATTCGTTAATGCGAAATAAATTCTTAAACAAGAGAGAATACAATTCATTATATAAAAAATATTTCTAATAAATGGTGTTGTTAAACATTGAAGGTAATGAAAGTATCAGTGATATAACATTTAGTCAACCAATCGAATTGAATCGTAATTGGGATTATGAAATAGGTTAGAATCAGTGTACTTTGTGGTATTCGTGGCATAATATAAGTGATAAATTTGGGAATAATACATTTCAATACAGGAAAGATGAAGAGGAGGGATGGATGAATGTTACTATTCCTAACGGGATGTATAACGATGATTGTTTGAATTATTTTTTGTGTCAGTATTTTGATACACCAAAAGATAAATGTCCTATTGTAATCTCATCCAATCCAGCATCTATGAGATTTGTCATAGTATTACAAGAAAAATATGTGTTTCGATTTAATAGTGACTTGTGTCAGATTTTAGGCTTTGAGAAGGATATTGAGATTTCTAAGAAAATCAATGAAGGTACAAAGCTTCCAAATATAACAAGAAGTGTCGATAAAATTCAAATTCACTGCTCTCTTGTAAACAGTTCTATCGTAAACAAAAGTAAATCAGATGTCATTTGGACATTTGTTCCGAATACTGAACCGGGTTGCCAAATTGTTGAGAATCCTGGACAATTAGTATATCTTCCTATCAACACAAAAGACTTTATTTACTCGTTGAGAATGACAATAACTGATCAGCTTGGAAGACCGATTGATCTGAATGGTGATAACGTAGGATACGTACTGCATTTAAGAAAAGCTTAAAGGATTATTGAAATAAAATTATTTACTTATAAATGTTGTTAAATAATAAGCGATTACTTTACATTAAGCAGCACGGAAGTGGAATCGGTAGTATATTCAAAAACATTGCTAATTCCCAGTTATTCCAGACGTCAGCAAAACAAATAAAAGATTGAGCATTTTCAATGTATTATATTATAAAACCGAGATTTGAGCTGCTGAAAAACAGAGCAATAGAATATGGAAAAGATTTGATTAATGTCAACAAGAAGGAACTGATTGATGTGATTGGAAATAAGAAATCGATGAAGGATCTTATAGGTACAAATAAAAGAATTTTAAATCAAAGAAGTCAGGACTTGATTAAAACGTTAATGACTGGAAATGGGTTAAAGATTCTGAAATGATTTTTATTGAATAATTTCCTTCTTATATAAATGGCAGTAAATAAAATTATTAGTCCGCAATGGAACATATTTGATGAGCCACTTGTGGATGATACAGTGGTCAAGTATGAATTTAAAGAAATTCGAGAAACAGATGTGAATGTATCCAATAAGTCAGAGTTTGAATTTGTAACAAAGAAATTAGATTCCTGGTTCTATCGAAGTGAAATTTATCTTGAGGTAGGCGTAAGGATAGTTAAAGAGAATGGAACTAATATAGGTTCAACCGATGTTGCTACGTTGACGAAAAATGGATTTAATTTATTTAGTACCGCTGAGTATGTCATAAACGATACACCTGTTGAAAAAATTAATCATGTTGGCATTACAACTACCGTTACAAAGCTGATTGAATACTCTGATGATTACTCTAGAAGTGCTGCTAGAAACCATTTTTGGTACAAGGATTATAATCAAGGAACTGATATCAACCCTATAACTAGTTCATTTACCGTACCTGCAGAAGGAAAACTAACAGCAGGAAATATGAATGTCACTTCTAAGCCTAATCCTAATTATACTAAAGGGTTTGAAAAGAGATATAATAGAACTAAAAACAGCAAATTAGTTAATATGTATTTACCATTATCAGAGATGTTTGGATTCTTGAAAGGAAACAAACGATTTTCTAGAGGTGCATCACACAGAATATGTCTAAGAAGAAATGATGATAATAATATGATTGTAAACAATGGAAATACTAATTTTAAAGTCGTCATTGAGTATTTATCCTGGAAAATTCCTGTTATAGCTCCTAGTATTGAAATGATGAGTCAATTGGAAAAGGGTTCGGCAAAGGATAAAAAGTATAATTTGATGTGGGAAGCTTGTAATACTTATAAAAGTGATGTTAGTCAGAATAAGGAACACACCTGGAAAGTTGTGTCTGAGAGAAATAGTCCTACGAAAATCGTTGTGATGTTACAGAAAAATGAAAAGCATAACAACCAAACAAAGAATAATATGGTATTGGATCATATGAATTTGACGGATATAGAGGTTAGAATTAACGGGGATAAATATCCAGAAGAACCCCTCAAATGCGACTTTAGTGAGGAAAAATGCACATACTCGAATCTTTACAACAGATACATACACATGGGTTATAAGCAATTAGCGTTTGATACTGGTAGTGTAGTCAATATCGAAGAATTTAAAGAAGTATATCCACTATTTTGTTTCGATGTTTCTAAACACGAGTCAAATGTTTATAATGGAACCACTACTGATATTGAAATTAGTATAGCTTTAGAAGGTCCTCAACCCGTACCATACAATATTTACTGTGTTCTATATTATGAAAGAAAAGCTACATTGGATATCATTAATAAAAATGTGTATGTGAGTTTGTGATTTGGATTTTTATTAAAGAAAATCAGCCGCTAATAAATGGAGGTCTTGAATACAATCAGAATGAATAAATACAATGAGACAATCAAGAAAGAACAGTTGGTATTAGGATTGAAGTATACCATCGTTAAAATAAGAATAGCTAAGACAAAATATGGTGACAAGTTAGTTGTAGTTATCAATTATAACAAGAAGATGTGTGATCTGTTTATACCGCAGAGATACAATGCAATTTCTGATGAGTTACTTCTAAAGAACAATCTTATTTTACAGCCTATTTTGCGTGTAAATAAGAACTCGGAACAATATGTTGACTTGGAACTGTTTACTCAGTAATTGGGGGTATTTGGATAAAAAATTGAAAAAAGCAAAAAAAAAGTAGTAGTTTATATGTAGTATAAAGGTTAATATTTCCTATTTCTTGGTACCTTTATTTGGAAAAAAAGAAAATACAAATATCTATAAAAAGGGTGAAATTTCTGAAAAAAGTATGTTAAAATTTAAGAAATCGATGTTAAAATGGGGTTTTGAAATTTGGGGGAGGGTGGGGTAGAACCCGGTTTATATAACTCAGAAATATAATGCTATTGCTAACGAATTACTTGCAAAGAAAAATCTGATTTTGCAACCGATTGTACGGGTAAATAAGAGTAACGAAACATATGTGGATTTAGAACTGTTTACCAGTGATATGATTTATAATTGTTCTAATAGTTATTAAAATAAGTGTACTTATATATTATGGTATATTGTATTAGTTTATATGTCTTAAAGGGGTAATATTATCATTTCTTAGCACCTTATTTCGTGTAATTATGAAACTAAAAAATCTGTAAAAAAGGGGTTAATTTGGAATAAAGGATGTTAAAATTTAAGAAATTGATGATAAAATGGGGTTTTGAAATTTGGGGGAGGGTGGGGTAGAACCCGGATTATATAACTACTAAAGTGGACAGACTAAAGTGGAAAGACTAAAGTGGACAGACTATAGTGGAAACACTAAAGTGGACAGACTATAGTGGAAAGACTAAAGTGGACAGACTAAAGTCGAAAGACTAAAGTGGAAAGATTAAAGTGGACAGACTATAGTGGAAAGACTATATTGGAAAGACTGTAGTGGACAGAATAAAGTGGAGACTATAGTGGAAAGACTAAGGTGGACAGAGAATAGTGGAAAGACTAAAGTGGACAGACTATAGTGGAAAGACTAAAGTGGACAGAATAAAGTGGAGAGTGTAGTGGAAAGAATAAAGTGGACAGAGAATAGTGGAAAGTATAAAGTGGACAGACTATAGTGGAAAGACTATAGTGGAGAGACTGTACTGGACATAATAAAGTGGAGACTATAGTGGAAAGACTAAAGTGGAAAGACTAAAGTGGACAGAGACTAGTGGAAAGACTAAAGTGGAAAGACTGTAGTGGACAGAATAAAGTGGAGACTATAGGGGAAAGACTAAAGTGGAAAGACTAAAGTGGACAGACTGTAGTGGAAAGACTAAAGTGGAAAGACTAAATTGGACAGACTATAGTGGAAAGACTATGGTGGAAAAACTGTAGTGGACAGAATAAAGTTGAGACTATAGTGGAAAGACTAAAGTGGAAAGACTAAAGTGGACAGACTATAGTGGAAAAACTGAAGTGGACAAACTAAAGTGGAAAAACGAAAGTGGAAAGACTAAAGTGGACAGATTATAGTGGAAAGACGATAGTGGAAAGACTGTAGTGGACAGAATAAAGTTTAGACTATAGTGGAAAGACTAAAGTGGACAGAGAATAGAGGAAAGACTAAAGTTGACAGACTATAGTGGAAAGACTACAATGGAAAGACTGTAGTGGACAGAGTAAATTTGTGGAAAGTGGAAAGACTAAAGTGGACAGAGAATAGTGGAAAGACTAAAGTGGAAAGACAGTAGTGGACAGAATAAATTGGAGACTATAGTGGAAAGACGAAATTGGAAAGACTAAAGTGGACGGACTATAGTGAAAAGACTGAAGTGGAAAGACTAAAGTGGACAGACTATAGTGGAAAGACTGTAGTGGACAGAATAAAGTGGAGACTATAGTGGAAAGACTAAAGTGGACAGAGAATAGTGGAAAGACTAAAGTGGACAGACAATAGTGGAAAGACTATGGTGGAAAGACTGTAGTGGACAGAATTAAGTGGAGACTATAGTGGAAAGACTAAAGTGGAAAGACTAAAGTGGACAGACTATAGTGGAAAGACTGAAGTGGACAGACTAAAGTGGAAAAACTAAAGTGGAAAGACTAAAGTGGACAGATTATAGTGGAAAGACGATAGTGGAAAGACTGTAGTCGACAGAATAAAGTGTAGACTATAGTGGAAAGACTAAAGTGGACAGAGAATAGAGGAAAGACTAAAGTGGAAAGACAGTAGTGGACAGAATAAATTGGAGACTATAGTGGAAAGACGAAATTGGAAAGACTAAAGTGGACGGACTATAGTGAAAAGACTGAAGTGGAAAGACTAAAGTGGACAGAGAATAGTGGAAAGACTAAAGTGGAAAGACTACAGTGGACAGACTAAAGGGGAAAGACTATAGTGGAAAGACTAAAGTGGACAGACTATAGTGGAAAGACTGTAGTGGACAGAATAAAGTGGAGACTATAGTGGAAAGACTAAAGTGGACAGACTATAGTGGAAAGACTGTAGTAGACATAATAAAGTGGAGACTATAGTGGAAAGACTAAAGTGGGCAGAGAATAGTGGAAAGACTAAAGTGGACAGACTATAGTGGAAAGACTATAGTGGAAAGACTGTAGTGGACGGAATAAAGTGGATACTATAGTGGAAAGACTAAAGTGGAAAGACTAAAGTGGACAGAGAATAGTGGAAAGACTAAAGTGGAAAGACTGTATTGGACAGAATAAAGTGGAGACTATGGTGGAAAGACTAAAGTGGAAAGACTAAAGTGGACAGACTATAGTGGAAAGACTGTAATGGAAAGACTCTAGTGGACAGAATATAGTGGAAAGACTATAGTGGAAAAACTGTATTGGAAAGACTAAAGTGGACAGAGAATAGTGGAAAGACTAAAGTGGACATAAAGTTGATAATAAAGTGGAGACTATAGGGGAAAGACTAAAGTGGAAAGACTAAAGTGGACAGACTATGGTGGAAAGACTATAGTGGAAAGACTATAGTGGAAAGACTGTAGAGGACAGAATAAAGTGGAGACTATAGTGGAAAGACTAAAGTGGAAAGACTACAGTGGACAGACTAAAGGGGAAAGACTGTAGTGGACATAATAAAGTGGAGACTATAGTGGAAAGACTAAACTGGACAGAGAATAGTGGAAAGACTAAAGTGGACAGAATATAGTGGAAAGACTATAGTGGAAAAACTGTATTGGAAAGACTAAAGTGGACAGAGAATAGTGGAAAGACTAAAGTGGACATAAAGTTGATAATAAAGTGGAGACTATAGGGGAAAGACTAAAGTGGAAAGACTAAAGTGGACAGACTATAGTGGAAAGACTATAGTGGAAAGACTGTAGTGGACAGAATAAAGTGGAGACTATAGTGGAAAGACTAAAGTGGAAAGACTAAATTGGACAGACTATAGTGGAAAGACTATAGTGGAAAAACTGTAGTGGACAGAATAAAGTTGAGACTATAGTGGAAAGACTAAAGTGGAAAGACTAAAGTGGACAGACTATAGTGGAAAGACTGAACTGGACAGACTAAAGTGGAAAAACTAAAGTGGAAAGACTAAAGTGGACCGATTATAGTGGAAAGACGATAGTGGAAAGACTCTAGTGGACAGAATAAAGTGGAGACTATAGTGGAAAGACTAAAGTGGAAAGACTAAAGTGGACAGACTATGGTGGAAAGACTATAGTGGAAAGACTATAGTGGAAAGACTGTAGAGGACAGAATAAAGTGGAGACTATAGTGGAAAGACTAAAGTGGAAAGACTACAGTGGACAGACTAAAGGGGAAAGACTGTAGTGGACATAATAAAGTGGAGACTATAGTGGAAAGACTAAACTGGACAGAGAATAGTGGAAAGACTAAAGTGGACAGAATATAGTGGAAAGACTATAGTGGAAAAACTGTATTGGAAAGACTAAAGTGGACAGAGAATAGTGGAAAGACTAAAGTGGACAGACTATAGTGGAAAGACTGAAGTGGAAAGACTAAGTGGACAGACTAAAGTGGAAAGACTATAGTGGAAAGACTAAAGTGGACAGACTATAGTGGAAAGACTAAAGTGGACAGAATGAAGTGAAAAGACTATAGTGGAAAGACTAAAGTGGAAAGACTCAGTGGACAAACTAAAGTGGAAAAACTAAAGTGGAAAGACTAAAGTGGACAGACTATAGTGGAAAGACTGAAGTGGAAAGACTAAGTGGACAGACTAAAGTGGAAAGACTATAGTGGAAAGACTAAAGTGGACAGACTATAGTGGAAAGACTAAAGTGGACAGAATGAAGTGAAAAGACTATAGTGGAAAGACTAAAGTGGAAAGACTCAGTGGACAAACTAAAGTGGAAAAACTAAAGTGGAAAGACTAAAGTGGACAGACTATAGTGGAAAGACTATAGTGGAAAGACTGTAGTGGACAGAATAAAGTGGAGACTATAGTGGAAAGACTAAAATGGACAGACTATAGTGGAAAGACTGTAGTGGACATAATAAAGTTGAGACTATAGTTGAAAGACAAAAGTGGACAGAGAATAGTGGAAAGACTAAAGTGAACAGAGAATATTGGAAAGACTAAAGTAGACAGACGATAGTGGAAAGACTATAGTGGAAAGACTGTAGTGGACGGAATAAAGTGGAGACTATAGTGGAAAGACTAAAGTGGAAAGACTAAAGTGGACAGAGAATAGCGGAAAGACTAAAGTGGAAAGACTGTAGTGGACAGAATAAAGTGGAGACTATAGTGGAAAGACTAAGTGGACAGACTAAAGTGGAAAGACTATAGTGGAAAGACTAAAGTGGAGAGACTATAGTGGAAAGACTAAAGTGGACAGACTGAAGTGGAAAGACTATAGTGGAAAGACTAAAGTGGAAAGACTGTAGTGGACAGAATAAAGTGGAGACTATATTGGAAAGACTAAAGTGGACAGAGAATAGTGGAAAGACTAAAGTGGACAGACTATAGTGGAAAGACTATAGTGGAAAGACTGTACTGGACGGAATAAAGTGGAGACTATAGTGGAAAGACTAAAGTGGACAGAGAATAGTGGAAAGACTAAAGTGGAAAGACAGTATTGGACTGAATAAAGTGGAGACTATAGTGGAAAGACTAAAGTTGACAGAGAATAGTGGAAAGACTAAAGTGGACATACTATAGTGGAAAGACTATAGTGGAAAGACTGTACTGGACGGAATAAAGTGGAGACTATAGTGGAAAGACTAAAGTGGACAGAGAATAGTGGAAAGACTAAAGTGGAAAGACAGTAGTGGACTGAATAAAGTGGAGACTATAGTGGAAAGACTAAAGTGGAAAGACTAAAGTGGACAGACTATAGTGGAAAGACTATAGTGGAAAGACTGTAGTGGACAGAATAAAGTGGAGACTATAGTGGAAACCTAAAGTGGACAGAGAATAGTGGAAAGACTAAAGTTGACAGACTATAGTGGAAAGACTATAGTGGAAAGACTGTAGTGGACAGAATAAAGTGGAGACTATAGTGAAAAGACTAAAGTGGACAGAGAATAGTGGAAAGACTAAAGTGGAAATAATGTATTGGACAGAATAAAGTGGAGACTATAGTGGAAAGACTAAAGTGGAAAGACTAAAGTGGACAGACTATAGTGGAAAGACTGAAGTGGAAAGACTCAGTGGACAGACTAAAGTGTACACACTGAAGTGGACAGAATAAAGTGGAAAGACTAAAGTGGAAAGACTAAAGTGGACAGACTATAGTGGAAAGAATAAAGTGGACAGACTAAAGTGGAAAAACTAAAGTGGAAAGACTAAAGTGGAAAGACTATAGTGGAAAGACTATAGTGGAAAGACTGTATTGGACATAATAAAGTGGAGACTATAGTGGAAAGACTAAAGTGGACAGACTATAGTGGAAAGATTATAGTGTAAAGACTGTAGTGGACATAATAAACTGGAGACTATAGTGGAAAGACTAAAGTGGACAGAGAATAGTGGAAAGACTAAAGTAGACAGACTATAGTGGAAAGACTAAAGTGGACAGAGAATAGTGGAAAGACTAAAGTGGACAGAGAATAGTGGAAAGACTAAAGTAGAAAGGCGGTAGTGGACAGACTAAAGTGGACAGAGAATAGTGGAAAGACTAAAGTGGACAGACTATAGTGGAAAGACTATAGTGGAAAGGCGGTAGTGGACAGAATAAAGTGGAGACTATAGTGGAAAGACTAAAGTGGAAAGACTAAAGTGGACAGACTATAGTGGAAAGACTGAAGTGGAAAGACTCAGTGGACAGACTAAAGTGTACACACTGAAGTGGACACACTGAAGTGGACAGAATAAAGTGGAAAGACTAAAGTGGAAAGACTGTAGTGGACAGAATAAAGTGGAGACTATAGTGGAAAGACTAAAGTGGACAGAGAATAGTGGAAAGACAAAAGTGGACAGACAATAGTGGAAAGACTATAGTGGAAAGACTGTAGTGGACAGAATAAAGTGGAGACTATAGTGGACAGACTATAGTGGAAAGACTGAAGTGGAAAGACTCAGTGGACAAACTGAAGTGTACACACTGAAGTGGACAGAATAAAGTGGAAAGACTAAAGTGGAAAGACTAAAGTGGACAGACTATAGTGGAAAGACTAAAGTGGACAGACTAAAGTGGAAAGACTAAAGTGGAAAGACTAAAGTGGACAGACTATAGTGGAAACACTAAAGTGGACAGACTATAGTGGAAAGACTAAAGTGGACAGACTAAAGTGGAAAGACTAAAGTGGAAAGATTAAAGTGGACAGACTATAGTGGAAAGACTATCTTGGAAAGACTGTAGTGGACAGAATAAAGTGGAGACTATAGTGGAAAGACTAAGGTGGACAGAGAATAGTGGAAAGACTAAAGTGGACAGACTATAGTGGAAAGACTAAAGTGGACAGAATAAAGTGGAGAGTGTAGTGGAAAGAATAAAGTGGACAGAGGATAGTGGAAAGTATAAAGTGGACAGACTATAGTGGAAAGACTATAGTGGAGAGACTGTACTGGACAGAATAAAGTGGAGACTATAGTGGAAAGACTAAAGTGGAAAGACTAAAGTGGACAGAGACTAGTGGAAAGACTAAAGTGGAAAGACTGTAGTGGACAGAATAAAGTGGAGACTATAGGGGAAAGACTAAAGTGGAAAGACTAAAGTGGACAGACTATAGTGGAAAGACTATAGTGGAAAGACTGTAGTGGACAGAATAAAGTGGAGACTATAGTGGAAAGACTAAAGTGGAAAGACTAAATTGGACAGACTATAGTGGAAAGACTATAGTGGAAAAACTGTAGTGGACAGAATAAAGTTGAGACTATAGTGGAAAGACTAAAGTGGAAAGACTAAAGTGGACAGACTATAGTGGAAAGACTGAAGTGGACAGACTAAAGTGGAAAAACTAAAGTGGAAAGACTAAAGTGGACAGATTATAGTGGAAAGACGATAGTGGAAGGACTGTAGTGGACAGAATAAAGTTTAGACTATAGTGGAAAGACTAAAGTGGACAGAGAATACAGGAAAGATTAAAGTGGGCAGACTATAGTGGAAAGACTAAAGTGGGCAGACTATAGTGGAAAGATTAAAATGGAAAGACTGTAGTGGACAGAGTAAATTTGGAGACTATAGTGGAAAGACTAAAGTGGACAGAGAATAGTGGAAAGACTATAGTGAAAAGACTGAAGTGGAAAGACTAAGTGGACAGACTAAATTGGAAAGACTATAGTGGAAAGACTAAAGTGGACAGACTATAGTGAAAAGACTGTAGTGGACAGAATAAAGTGGAGACTATAGTGGAAAGACTAAAGTGGACAGAGAATAGTGGAAAGACAAAAGTGGACAGACAATAGTGGAAAGACTATAGTGGAAAGACTAAAGTGGACAGAATAAAGTGGAAAGACTGTAGTGGACAGAATAAAGTGGAGACTATAGTGGAAAGACTAAAGTGGACAGAGAATAGTGGAAAGACAAAAGTGGACAGACAATAGTGGAAAGACTATAGTGGAAAGACTGTAGTGGACAGAATAAAGTGGAGACTATAGTGGAAAGACTAAAGTGGAAAGACTGAAGTGGACAGACTAAAGTGGAAAAAATAAAGTGGAAAGACTAAAGTGGACAGATTATAGTGGAAAGACGATAGTGGAAAGACTAAATTGGACAGACTATAGTGGAAAGACTTTAATGGAAAGACTGTAGTGGACAGAGTAAAGTGGAGACTATAGTGGAAAGACTAAAGTGGACAGAGAATAGTGAAAAGACTCAAGTGGAAAGACAGTAGTGGACAGAATAAATTGGAGACTATAGTGGAAAGACGAAAGTGGAAAGACTAAAGTGGACAGACTATAGTGAAAAGACTGAAGTGGAAAGACTAAGTGGACAGACTAAAGTGGAAAGACTATAGTGGAAAGACTAAAGTGGACAGACTATAGTGGAAAGACTGTAGTGGACAGAATAAAGTGGAGACTATAGTGGAAAGACTAAAGTGGACAGACTATAGTGGAAAGACTGTAGTAGACATAATAAAGTGGAGACTATAGTGGAAAGACTAAAGTGGGCAGAGAATAGTGGAAAGACTAAAGTGGACAGACTATAGTGGAAAGACTATAGTGGAAAGACTGTAGTAGACGGAATAAAGTGGAGACTATAGTGGAAAGACTAAAATGGACAGACTATAGTGGAAAGACTAAAGTGGACATACTATAGTGGAAAGACTAAAGTGGATAGACTAAAGTGGAAAGACTAAAGTGGAAAGACTAAAGTGGACAGACTATAGTGGACAGACTAAAGTGGAAAGACTAAAATAGAAAGACTAAAGTGGATAGACTATAGTGGAAACACTGAAGTGGACAGACTATAGTGGAAAGACTAAAGTGGATAGACTAAAGTGGAAAGACTAAAGTGGAAAGACTAAAGTGGACAGACTATAGTGGAAAGACTATAGTGGAAAGACTGAAGTGGACAGAATAAAGTGGAGACTATAGTGGAAAGACTAAAGTGGACAGAGAATAGTGGAAAGACTAAAGTGGACAGACTATAGTGGAAAGACAAAAGTGGATAGAATAAAGTGGAAAGACTAAAGTGGAAAGACTAAAGTGGACAAACTATAGTGGAAAAACTATAGTGGAAAGACTGTAGTGGACAGAATAAAGTGGAGACTATAGTGGAAATACTAAAGTGGAAAGACTAAAGTGGAAAGACTAAAGTGGACAGACTATAGTGGAAAGACTAAAGTGGACAGACTATAGTGGAAAGACGATAGTGGAAAGACTGTAGTGGACAGAATAAAGTTTAGACTATAGTGGAAAGACTAAAGTGGACAGAGAATAGAGGAAAGACTAAAGTGGGCAGACTATAGTGGAAAGACTACAATGGAAAGACTGTAGTGGACAGAGTAAATTTGGAGACTATAGTGGAAAGACTAAAGTTGACAGAGAATAGTGGAAAGACTAAAGTGAAAAGACAGTAGTGGACAGAATAAATTGGAGACTATAGTGGAAAGACGAAAGTGGAAAGACTAAAGTGGACAGACTATAGTGAAAAGACTGAAGTGGAAAGACTAAGTGGACAGACTAAAGTGGAAAGACTATAGTGGAAAGACTAAAGTGGACAGACTATAGTGGAAAGACTGTAGTGGACAGAATAAAGTGGAGACTATAGTGGAAAGACTAAAGTGGACAGAGAATAGTGGAAAGACTAAAGTGGACAGACTATAGTGGAAAGACTTTAATGGAAAGACTGTAGTGGACAGAGTAAAGTGGAGACTATAGTGTAAAGACTAAAGTGGACAGAGAATAGTGGAAAGACTAAAGTGGAAAGACAGTAGTGGACAAAATAAATTGGAGACTATAGTGGAAAGACGAAAGTGGAAAGACTAAAGTGGACAGACTATAGTGAAAAGACTGAAGTGGAAAGACTAAGTGGACAGACTAAAGTGGAAAGACTATAGTGGAAAGACTAAAGTGGACAGACTATAGTGGAAAGACTGTAGTGGACAGAATATAGTGGAGACTATAGTGGAAAGACTAAAGTGGACAGACTATAGTGGAAAGACTGTAGTAGACATAATAAAGTGGAGACTATAGTGGAAAGACTAAAGTGGGCAGAGAATAGTGGAAAGACTAAAGTGGACAGACTATAGTGGAAAGACTATAGTGGAAAGACTGTAGTGGACGGAATAAAGTGGAGGCTATAGTGGAAAGATTAAAGTGGAAAGACTAAAGTGGAAAGACTGTAGTGGACAGAATAAAGTGGAGACTATAGTGGAAAGACTAAAGTGGAAAGACTAAAGTGGTCAGACTATAGTGGAAAGACTATAGTGGAAAGACTGTAGTGGACAGAATAAAGTGGAGACTATAGTGGAAAGACTAAAGTGGACAGAGAATAGTGGAAAGACTAAAGTGGACAGACTATAGTGGAAAGACTGAAGTGGAAAGACTCAGTGGACAGACTAAAGTGTACACACTGAAGTGGACAGAATAAAGTGGAAAGACTAAAGTGGAAAGACTAAAGTGGACAGATTATAGTGGAAAGACTAAAGTGGACAGACTAAAGTGGAAAAACTAAAGTGGAAAGACTAAACTGGACAGACTATAGTGGAAAGACTATAGTGGAAAGACTGTAGTGGACAGAATAAAGTGGAGACTGTAGTGGAAAGACTAAAATGGACAGATTATAGTGGAAAGACTATATTGGAAAGACTGTAGTGGACAGAATAAAGTGAAGACCTTAGTGGAAAGACTAAAGTGGACAGAGAATAGTGGAAAGACTAAAGTGGAAAGACTGTAGTGGACGGAATAAAGTGGAGGCTATAGTGGAAAGATTAAAGTGGAAAGACTATAATGGAAAGACTCTAGTGGACAGAATAAAGTGGAGACTATAGTGGAAAGACTAAAGTGGAAAGACTAAAGTGGACAGACTATAGTGGAAAGACTATAGTGGAAAGACTGTAGTGGACAGAATAAAGTGGAGACTATAGTGGAAAGACTAAAGTGGACAGAGAATAGTGGAAAGACTAAAGTGGACAGACTATAGTGGAAAGACTATAGTTGAAAGACTGTAGTGGACAGAATAAAGTGGAGACTATAGTGGAAAGACTAAAATGGACAGAGAATAGTGGAAAGACTAAAGTGGACAGACTATAGTGGAAAGACTGAAGTGGAAAGACTCAGTGGACAGACTAAAGTGTACACACTGAAGTGGACAGAATAAAGTGGAAAGACTAAAGTGGAAAGACTAAAGTGGACAGATTATAGTGGAAAGACTAAAGTGGACAGACTAAAGTGGAAAAACTAAAGTGGAAAGACTAAACTGGACAGACTATAGTGGAAAGACTATAGTGGAAAGACTGTAGTGGACAGAATAAAGTGGAGACTGTAGTGGAAAGACTAAAATGGACAGATTATAGTGGAAAGACTATATTGGAAAGACTGTAGTGGACAGAATAAAGTGAAGACCTTAGTGGAAAGACTAAAGTGGACAGAGAATAGTGGAAAGACTAAAGTGGAAAGAATGTAGTGGACAGAATAAAGTGGAGACTATAGTGGAAAGACTAAAGTGGACAGACTAAAGTGGAAAGACTAAAATAGAAAGACTGAAGTGGACAGACTATAGTGGAAAGACTAAAGTGGACATACAATAGTGCAAAGACTAAAGTGGATAGACTAAAGTGGAAAGACTAAAGTGGAAAGACTAAAGTGGACAGACTATAGTGGACAGACTAAAGTGGAAAGACTAAAATAGAAAGACTAAAGTGGATAGACTATAGTGGAAAGACTGAAGTGGACAGACTATAGTGGAAAGACTAAAGTTGATAGACTAAAGTGGAAAGACTAAAGTGGAAAGACTAAAGTGGACAGACTATAGTGGAAAGACTATAGTGGAAAGACTGTAGTGGACAGAATAAAGTGAAGACTATAGTGGAAAGACTAAAGTGGACAGAGAATAGTGGAAAGACTAAAGTGGACAGACTATGGTGGAAAGACAAAAGTGGACAGAATAAAGTGGAAAGACTAAAGTGGAAAGACTAAAGTGGACAAACTATAGTGGAAAAACTATAGTGGAAAGACTGTAGTGGACAGAATAAAGTGGAGACTATAGTGGAAAGACTAAAGTGGAAAGACTAAAGTGGAAAGACTAAAGTGGACAGACTATAGTGGAAAGACTAAAGTGGACAGACTATAGTGGAAAGACTAAAGTGGACAGACTAAAGTGGAAAGACTAAAGTGGAAAGACTAAAGTGGACAGACGATAGTGGAAATGACTAAAGTGGAAAGACTGTAGTGGACAGAATAAAGTGGAGACTATAGTGGAAAGCCCAAAGTGGACAGAGAATAGTGGAAAGACTAAAGTTGACAGACTATAGTGGAAAGACTATAGTGGAAAGACTGTAGTGGACAGAATAAAGTGGAGACTATAGTGGAAAGACTAAAGTGGACAGACTGAAGTGGAAAGACTATAGTGGAAAGACTAAAGTGGAAAGACTGTAGTGGACAGAATAAAGTGGAGACTATAGTGGAAAGACTAAATTGGATAGAGAATAGTGGAAAGACTAAAGTGGACAGACTATAGTGTAAAGACTATAGTGGAAAGACTGTAGTGGACGGAATAAAGTGGAGACTATAGTGGAAAGACTATAGTGGAAAGACTACAGTGGAAAGACTGTAGTGGACAGAAAAAAGTGGAGACTATAGTGGAAAGACTAAAATGGACAGACTATAGTGAAAAGACTGAAGTGGAAAGACTAAGTGGACAGACTAAAGTGGAAAGACTATAGTGGAAAGACTAAAGTGGAGAGACTATAGTGGAAAAACTAAAGTGGACAGACTGAAGTGGAAAGACTATAGTGGAAAGACTAAACTGGAAAGACTGGAGTGGACAGAATAAAGTGGAGACTATAGTGGAAAGACTAAAGTGGACAGAGAATCGTGGAAAGACTACAGTGGACAGACTATAGTGGAAAGACTATAGTGGAAAGACTGTAGTGGACGGAATAAATTGGAGACTATAGTGGAAAGACTAAAGTGGACAGAGAATAGTGGAAAGACTAAAGTGGAAAGACAGTAGTGGACTGAATAAAGTGGAGACTATAGTGGAAAGACTAAAGTGGAAAGACTAAAGTGGACAGACTATAGTGGAAAGACTATAGTGGAAAGACTGTAGTGGACAGAATAAAGTGGAGACTATAGTGGAAAGACTAAAGTGGACAGAGAATAGTGGAAAGACTAAAGTGGAAAGACAGTATTGGACTGAATAAAGTGGAGACTATAGTGGAAAGACTAAAGTTGACAGAGAATAGTGGAAAGACTAAAGTGGAGAGACTATAGTGGAAAGACTATAGTGGAAAGACTGTACTGGACGGAATAAAGTGGAGACTATAGTGGAAAGACTAAAGTGGACAGAGAATAGTGGAAAGACTAAAGTGGAAAGACAGTAGTGGACTGAATAAAGTGGAGACTATAGTGGAAAGACTAAAGTGGAAAGACTAAAGTGGACAGACTATAGTGGAAAGACTATAGTGGAAAGACTGTAGTGGACAGAATAAAGTGGAGACTATAGTGGAAACCTAAAGTGGACAGAGAATAGTGGAAAGACTAAAGTTGACAGACTATAGTGGAAAGACTATAGTGGAAAGACTGTAGTGGACAGAATAAAGTGGAGACTATAGTGAAAAGACTAAAGTGGACAGAGAATAGTGGGAAGACTAAAGTGGACAGACTATAGTGGAAAGACTATAGTTGAAAGACTGTAGTGGACAGAATAAAGTGGAGACTATAGTGGAAAGACTAAAGTGGACAGAGAATAGTGGAAAGACTAAAGTGGAAATAATGTATTGGACAGAATAAAGTGGAGACTATAGTGGAAAGACTAAAGTGGAAAGACTAAAGTGGACAGACTATAGTGGAAAGACTGAAGTGGAAAGACTCAGTGGACAGACTAAAGTGTACACACTGAAGTGGACAGAATAAAGTGGAAAGACTAAAGTGGAAAGACTAAAGTGGACAGACTATAGTGGAAAGAATAAAGTGGACAGACTAAAGTGGAAAAACTAAAGTGGAAAGACTAAAGTGGACAGACTATAGTGGAAAGACTATAGTGGAAAGACTGTATTGGACATAATAAAGTGGAGACTATAGTGGAAAGACTAAAGTGGACAGACTATAGTGGAAAGATTATAGTGTAAAGACTGTAGTGGACATAATAAACTGGAGACTATAGTGGAAAGACTAAAGTGGACAGAGAATAGTGGAAAGACTAAAGTAGACAGACTATAGTGGAAAGACTAAAGTGGACAGAGAATAGTGGAAAGACTAAAGTGGAAAGACTATAGTGGAAAGACTATAGTGGAAAGGCGGTAGTGGACAGAATAAAGTGGAGACTATAGTGGAAAGACTAAAGTGGACGGAGAATAGTGGAAAGACTAAAGTGGAAAGAATGTAGTGGACAGAATAAAGTGGAGACTATAGTGGAAAGACTAAAGTGGAAAGACTAAAGTGGACAGACTATAGTGGAAAGACTGAAGTGGAAAGACTCAGTGGACAGACTAAAGTGTACACACTGAAGTGGACACACTGAAGTGGACAGAATAAAGTGGAAAGACTAAAGTGGAAAGACTAAAGTGGACAGACTATAGTGGAAAGACTAAAGTGGACAGACTAAAGTGGAAAAACTAAAGTGGAAAGACTAAAGTGGACAGACTATAGTGGAAAGACTATAGTGGAAAGACTGTAGTGGACAGAATAAAGTGGACAGAGAATAGTGGAAAGACTAAAGTGGACAGACTATAGTGGAAAGACTGAAGTGGAAAGACTCAGTGGACAAACTGAAGTGTACACACTGAAGTGGACAGAATAAAGTGGAAAGACTAAAGTGGAAAGACTAAAGTGGACAGACTATAGTGGAAAGACTAAAGTGGACAGACTAAAGTGGAAAGACTAAAGTGGAAAGACTAAAGTGGACAGACTATAGTGGAAACACTAAAGTGGACAGACTATAGTGGAAAGACTAAAGTGGACAGACTAAAGTGGAAAGACTAAAGTGGAAAGATTAAAGTGGACAGACTATAGTGGAAAGACTATATTGGAAAGACTGTAGTGGACAGAATAAAGTGGAGACTATAGTGGAAAGACTAAGGTGGACAGAGAATAGTGGAAAGACTAAAGTGGACAGACTATAGTGGAAAGACTAAAGTGGACAGAATAAAGTGGAGAGTGTAGTGGAAAGAATAAAGTGGACAGAGAATATTGGAAAGTATAAAGTGGACAGACTATAGTGGAAAGACTATAGTGGAGAGACTGTACTGGACAGAATAAAGTGGAGACTATAGTGGAAAGACTAAAGTGGAAAGACTGTAGTGGACAGAATAAAGTGGAGACTATAGTGGAAAGACTAAATTGGATAGAGAATAGTGGAAAGACTAAAGTGGACAGACTATAGTGTAAAGACTATAGTGGAAAGACTGTAGTGGACGGAATAAAGTGGAGACTATAGTGGAAAGACTATAGTGGAAAGACTACAGTGGAAAGACTGTAGTGGACAGAAAAAAGTGGAGACTATAGTGGAAAGAATAAAATGGACAGACTATAGTGAAAAGACTGAAGTGGAAAGACTAAGTGGACAGACTAAAGTGGAAAGACTATAGTGGAAAGACTAAAGTGGAGAGACTATAGTGGAAAAACTAAAGTGGACAGACTGAAGTGGAAAGACTATAGTGGAAAGACTAAACTGGAAAGACTGGAGTGGACAGAATAAAGTGGAGACTATAGTGGAAAGACTAAAGTGGACAGAGAATCGTGGAAAGACTACAGTGGACAGACTATAGTGGAAAGACTATAGTGGAAAGACTGTAGTGGACGGAATAAAGTGGAGACTATAGTGGAAAGACTAAAGTGGACAGAGAATAGTGGAAAGACTAAAGTGGAAAGACAGTAGTGGACTGAATAAAGTGGAGACTATAGTGGAAAGACTAAAGTGGAAAGACTAAAGTGGACAGACTATAGTGGAAAGACTATAGTGGAAAGACTGTAGTGGACAGAATAAAGTGGAGACTATAGTGGAAAGACTAAAGTGGACAGAGAATAGTGGAAAGACTAAAGTGGAAAGACAGTATTGGACTGAATAAAGTGGAGACTATAGTGGAAAGACTAAAGTTGACAGAGAATAGTGGAAAGACTAAAGTGGAGAGACTATAGTGGAAAGACTATAGTGGAAAGACTGTACTGGACGGAATAAAGTGGAGACTATAGTGGAAAGACTAAAGTGGACAGAGAATAGTGGAAAGACTAAAGTGGAAAGACAGTAGTGGACTGAATAAAGTGGAGACTATAGTGGAAAGACTAAAGTGGAAAGACTAAAGTGGACAGACTATAGTGGAAAGACTATAGTGGAAAGACTGTAGTGGACAGAATAAAGTGGAGACTATAGTGGAAACCTAAAGTGGACAGAGAATAGTGGAAAGACTAAAGTTGACAGACTATAGTGGAAAGACTATAGTGGAAAGACTGTAGTGGACAGAATAAAGTGGAGACTATAGTGAAAAGACTAAAGTGGACAGAGAATAGTGGGAAGACTAAAGTGGACAGACTATAGTGGAAAGACTATAGTTGAAAGACTGTAGTGGACAGAATAAAGTGGAGACTATAGTGGAAAGACTAAAGTGGACAGAGAATAGTGGAAAGACTAAAGTGGAAATAATGTATTGGACAGAATAAAGTGGAGACTATAGTGGAAAGACTAAAGTGGAAAGACTAAAGTGGACAGACTATAGTGGAAAGACTGAAGTGGAAAGACTCAGTGGACAGACTAAAGTTTACACACTGAAGTGGACAGAATAAAGTGGAAAGACTAAAGTGGAAAGACTAAAGTGGACAGACTATAGTGGAAAGAATAAAGTGGACAGACTAAAGTGGAAAAACTAAAGTGGAAAGACTAAAGTGGACAGACTATAGTGGAAAGACTATAGTGGAAAGACTGTATTGGACATAATAAAGTGGAGACTATAGTGGAAAGACTAAAGTGGACAGACTATAGTGGAAAGATTATAGTGTAAAGACTGTAGTGGACATAATAAACTGGAGACTATAGTGGAAAGACTAAAGTGGACAGAGAATAGTGGAAAGACTAAAGTAGACAGACTATAGTGGAAAGACTAAAGTGGACAGAGAATAGTGGAAAGACTAAAGTGGAAAGACTATAGTGGAAAGACTATAGTGGAAAGGCGGTAGTGGACAGAATAAAGTGGAGACTATAGTGGAAAGACTAAAGTGGACAGAGAATAGTGGAAAGACTAAAGTGGAAAGAATGTAGTGGACAGAATAAAGTGGAGACTATAGTGGAAAGACTAAAGTGGAAAGACTAAAGTGGACAGACTATAGTGGAAAGACTGAAGTGGAAAGACTCAGTGGACAGACTAAAGTGTACACACTGAAGTGGACACACTGAAGTGGACAGAATAAAGTGGAAAGACTAAAGTGGAAAGACTAAAGTGGACAGACTATAGTGGAAAGACTAAAGTGGACAGACTAAAGTGGAAAAACTAAAGTGGAAAGACTAAAGTGGACAGACTATAGTGGAAAGACTATAGTGGAAAGACTGTAGTGGACAGAATAAAGTGGACAGAGAATAGTGGAAAGACTAAAGTGGACAGACTATAGTGGAAAGACTGAAGTGGAAAGACTCAGTGGACAAACTGAAGTGTACACACTGAAGTGGACAGAATAAAGTGGAAAGACTAAAGTGGACAGACTATAGTGGAAAGACTAAAGTGGACAGACTAAAGTGGAAAGACTAAAGTGGAAAGACTAAAGTGGACAGACTATAGTGGAAACACTAAAGTGGACAGACTATAGTGGAAAGACTAAAGTGGACAGACTAAAGTGGAAAGACTAAAGTGGAAAGATTAAAGTGGACAGACTATAGTGGAAAGACTATATTGGAAAGACTGTAGTGGACAGAATAAAGTGGAGACTATAGTGGAAAGACTAAGGTGGACAGAGAATAGTGGAAAGACTAAAGTGGACAGACTATAGTGGAAAGACTAAAGTGGACAGAATAAAGTGGAGAGTGTAGTGGAAAGAATAAAGTGGACAGAGAATATTGGAAAGTATAAAGTGGACAGACTATAGTGGAAAGACTATAGTGGAGAGACTGTACTGGACAGAATAAAGTGGAGACTATAGTGGAAAGACTAAAGTGGAAAGACTAAAGTGGACAGAGACTAGTGGAAAGACTAAAGTGGAAAGACTGTAGTGGACAGAATAAAGTGGAGACTATAGGGGAAAGACTAAAGTGGAAAGACTAAAGTGGACAGACTATAGTGGAAAGACTATAGTGGAAGACTGTAGTGGACAGAATAAAGTGGAGACTATAGTGGAAAGACTAAAGTGGAAAGACTAAATTGGACAGACTATAGTGGAAAGACTATAGTGGAAAAACTGTAGTGGACAGAATAAAGTTGAGACTATAGTGGAAAGACTAAAGTGGAAAGACTAAAGTGGACAGACTATAGTGGAAAGACTGAAGTGGACAGACTAAAGTGGAAAAACTAAAGTGGAAAGACTAAAGTGGACAGATTCTAGTGGAAAGACGATAGTGGAAAGACTGTAGTGGACAGAATAAAGTTTAGACTATAGTGGAAAGACTAAAGTGGACAGAGAATACAGGAAAGACTAAAGTGGGCAGACTATAGTGGAAAGACTACAATGGAAAGACTGTAGTGGACAGAGTAAATTTGGAGACTATAGTGGAAAGACTAAAGTGGACAGAGAATAGTGGAAAGACTAAAGTGGAAAGACAGTAGTGGACAGAATAAATTGGAGACTATAGTGGAAAGACGAAAGTGGAAAGACTAAAGTGGACAGACTATAGTGAAAAGACTGAAGTGGAAAGACTGAGTGGACAGACTAAAGTGGAAAGACTATAGTGGAAAGTCTTTCCACTATAGTTTGTCCACTTTAGTCTTTCCACTTTAGTCTTTCCACTATAGTCTCCACTTTATTCTGTCCACTACAGTCTTTCCACTATAGTCTTTCCACTATTGTCTGTCCACTTTAGTCTTTCCTCTATTCTCTGTCCACTTTAGTCTTACCACTATAGTCTCCACTCTATTCTGTCCACTACAGTCTTTCCACTATAGTCTTTCCACTATAGTCTGTCCAATTTAGTCTTTCCACTTTAGTTTTTCCCCTATAGTCTCCACTTTATTCTGTCCACTACAGTCTTCCCACTTTAGTCTTTCCACTAGTCTCTGTCCACTTTAGTCTTTCCACTTTAGTCTTTCCACTATAGTCTCCACTTTATTCTGTCTAGTACAGTCTCTCCACTATAGTCTTTCCACTATAGTCTGTCCACTTTAGTCTTTCCACTATTCTCTGTACACTTTATTCTTTCCACTATACTCTCCACTTTATTCTGTCCACTTTAGTCTTTCCAATATAGTCTGTCCACTTTAGTCTTTCCACTATTCTCTGTCCACTTTAGTCTTTCCACTATAGTCTCCACTTATTCTGTCCACTACAGTCTTTCCAATATAGTCTTTCCACTATAGTCTGTCCACTTTAGTCTTTCCACTTTAGTCTTTCCACTATAGTCTCCACTTTATTCTGTCCACTACAGTCTTTCCAATATAGTCTTTCCACTATAGTCTGTCCACTTTAGTCTTTCCACTTTAGTCTGTCCACTTTAGTCTGTCCACTATAGTCTGTCCACTTTAGTCTTTCCACTATAGTCTGTCCACTTTAGTCTTTCCACTTTAGTCTTTCCTCTTTAGTCTGTCCACTTTAGTCTTTCCACTATAGTCTGTCCACTTTAGTCTTTCCACTTTATTCTGTCCACTTCAGTGTGTACACTTTAGTTTGTCCACTGAGTCTTTCCACTTCAGTTTTTCCACTATAGTCTGTCCACTTTAGTCTTTCCACTATTCTCTGTCCACTTTAGACTTTCCACTACAGTCTTTCCACTATATTCTTTCCACTATAGTCTGTCCACTTTAGTCTTTCCACTTTTCTCTGTCCACTTTAGTCTTTCCACTATAGTCTCCACTTTATTATGTCCACTACAGTCTTTCCACTATAGTCTGTCCACTTTAGTCTTTCCACTATAGTCTCCACTTTATTCTGTCCACTACATTCTTTCCACTTTAGTCTTTCCACTATTCTCTGTCCACTTTAGTCTTTCCACTATGGTCTCCACTTTATTCTGTCCACTACAGTCTTTCCAATATAGTCTTTCCACTATAGTCTGTCCATTTTAGTCTTTCCAAGATAGTCTCCACTTTATTCTGTCCACTACAGTCTTTCCACTATAGTCTTTCCACTATAGTCTGTCCACTTTAGTCTTTCCACTTTAGTTTTTCCACTTTAGTCTGTCCACTTTAGTCTTTCAACTATAGTCTGTCCACTTTAGTCTTTCCACTTTATTCTGTCCACTTCAGTGTGTACACTTTAGTCGGTCCACTGAGTTTTTCCACTTCAGTCTTTCCACTATAGTCTGTCCACTTTAGTCTTTCCACTATTCTCTGTCCACTTTAGTCTTTCCACTATAGTCTCCACTTTATTCTGTCCACTACAGTCTTTCAACTATAGTCTTTCCACTATCGTCAGTCCACTTTAGTCTTTCCACTATTCTCTGTCCACTTTAGTCTTTCCACTATAGTCTCCACTTTATTCTGTCCACTACAGTCTTTCCACTATAGTCTGTCAACTTTGGTCTTTCCACTACTCTCTGTCCACTTTAGGCTTTCCACTATAGTCTCCACTTTATTCTGTCTACTAGAGGCTTTCCACTATAGTCTTTCCACTATAGTCTGTCCACTTTAGTCTTTCCACTTTAGTCTTTCCACTATAGTCTCCACTTTATTCTGTCCACTACAGTCTTTCCACTTTAGTCTTTCCACTATTCTCTGTCCACTTTAGTCTTTCCACTTTAGTCTTTCCACTATAGTCTCCACTTTATTCCGTCCACTACAGTCTTACCACTATAGTCTTTCCACTATAGTCTGTCCACTTTAGTCTTTCCACTATTCTCTGTCCACTTTCGTCTTTCCACTATAGTCTCCACTTTATCATGTCCACTACAGTCTTTCCACTATAGTCTGTCCACTTTAGTCTTTCCACTATTCTCTGTCCACTTTATTCTTTCCACTATACTCTCCACTTTATTCTGTCCACTTTAGTCTTTCCACTATAGTCTGTCCACTTTAGTCTTTCCACTATTCTCTGTCCACTTTAGTCTTTCCACTATAGTCTCCACTTTATTCTGTCCACTACAGTCTTTCCAAAATAGTCTTTCCACTATAGTCTGTCCACTTTAGTCTTTCCACTTTAGTCTTTCCACTTTAGTCTGTCCACTTTAGTCTTTCCACTATAGTCTGTCCACTTTAGTCTTTCCACTTTAGTCTTTCTACTTTAGTCTGTCCACTTTAGTCTTTCCACTATAGTCTGTCCACTTTAGTCTTTCCACTTTAGTCTTTCCACTTTATTCTGTCAACTGCAGTGTGTACACTTTAGTTTGTCCACTGAGTCTTTCAACTTCAGTCTTTCCACTATAGTCTGTCCACTTTAGTCTTTCCACTATTCTCTGTCCACTTTAGTGTTTCCATTATAGTCTCCACTTTATTCTGTCCACTTTAGTCTTTCCACTATAGTCTGTCCACTTTAGTCTTTCCTCTATTCTCTGTCTATAGTCTAGTCTCCAATTTATTCTGTCCACTACTGTCTTTCCACTTTAGTCTTTCCACTATTCTCTGTCCACTTTAGTCTTTCCACTATAGTCTCCACTTTACTCTGTCCACTACAGTCTTTCCATTGTAGTCTTTCCACTATAGTCTGTCCACTTTAGTCTTTCCTCTATTCTCTGTCCACTTTAGTCTTTCCACTATAGTCTACACTTTATTCTGTCCACTACAGTCTTTCCACTATCGTCTTTCCACTATAATCTGTCCACTTTAGTCTTTCCACTTTAGTTTTTCTACTTTAGTCTGTCCACTTCAGTCTTTCCACTATAGTCTGTCCACTTTAGTCTTTCCACTTTAGTCTTTCCACTATAGTCTCCACTTTATTCTGTCCACTACAGTCTTTCCACTATAGTCTTTCCACTATTGTTTGTCCACTTTAGTCTTTCCACTATTCTCTGTCCACTTTAGTCTTTCCACTATAGTCTCCATTCTATTCTGTCCACTACAGTCTTTCCACTATAGTCTTTCCACTATAGTCTGTCCACTTTAGTCTTTCCACTTTAGTCTTTCCCCTATAGTCTCCACTTTATTCTGTCCACTACAGTCTTTCCACTTTAGTCTTTCCACTAGTCTCTGTCCACTTTAGTCTTTCCACTTTAGTCTTTCCACTATAGTCTCCACTTTATTCTGTCCAGTACAGTCTCTCCACTATAGTCTTTCCACTATAGTCTGTCCACTTTAGTCTTTCCACTATTCTCTGTCCACTTTATTCTTTCCACTATACTCTCCACTTTATTCTGTCCACTTTAGTCTTTCCACTATAGTATGTCCACTTTAGTCTTTCCGCTATTCTCTGTCCACTTTAGTCTTTCCACTATAGTCTCCACTTTATTCTGTCCACTACAGTCTTTCCAATATAGTCTTTCCACTATAGTCTGTCCACTTTAGTCTTTCCACTTTAGTCTTTCCACTTTAGTCTGTCCACTTTAGTCTTTCCACTATAGTCTGTCCAGTTTAGTCTTTCCACTATAGTCTGTCCACTTTAGTCTTTCCACTTTAGTCTTTCCACTTTAGTCTGTCCACTTTAGTCTTTCAACTATAGTCTGTCCACTTTAGTCTTTCCACTTTAGTCTTTCCACTTTCTTCTGTCCACTTCAGTGTGTACACTTCAGTTTGTCCACTGAGTCTTTCCACTTCAGTCTTTCCACTATAGTCTGTCCACTTTAGTCTTTCCACTGTTCTCTGTCCACTTTCGTCTTTCCACTACAGTCTTTCCACTATAGTCTTTCCACTATAGTCTGTCCACTTTAGTCTTTCCACTATTCTCTGTCCACTTTAGTGTTTCCATTATAGTCTCCACTTTATTCTGTCCACTTTAGTCTTTCCACTATAGTCTGTCCACTTTAGTCTTTCCTCTATTCTCTGTCTATAGTCTAGTCTCCAATTTATTCTGTCCACTACTGTCTTTCCACTTTAGTCTTTCCACTATTCTCTGTCCACTTTAGTCTTTCCACTATAGTCTCCACTTTACTCTGTCCACTACAGTCTTTCCATTGTAGTCTTTCCACTATAGTCTGTCCACTTTAGTCTTTCCTCTATTCTCCGTCCACTTTAGTCTTTCCACTATAGTCTACACTTTATTCTGTCCACTACAGTCTTTCCACTATCGTCTTTCCACTATAATCTGTCCACTTTAGTCTTTCCACTTTAGTTTTTCTACTTTAGTCTGTCCACTTCAGTCTTTCCACTATAGTCTGTCCACTTTAGTCTTTCCACTTTAGTCTTTCCACTATAGTCTCCACTTTATTCTGTCCACTACAGTCTTTCCACTATAGTCTTTCCACTATTGTTTGTCCACTTTAGTCTTTCCACTATTCTCTGTCCGCTTTAGTCTTTCCACTATAGTCTCCATTCTATTCTGTCCACTACAGTCTTTCCACTATAGTCTTTCCACTATAGTCTGTCCACTTTAGTCTTTCCACTTTAGTCTTTCCCCTATAGTCTCCACTTTATTCTGTCCACTACAGTCTTTCCACTTTAGTCTTTCCACTAGTCTCTGTCCACTTTAGTCTTTCCACTTTAGTCTTTCCACTATAGTCTCCACTTTATTCTGTCCAGTACAGTCTCTCCACTATAGTCTTTCCACTATAGTCTGTCCACTTTAGTCTTTCCACTATTCTCTGTCCACTTTATTCTTTCCACTATACTCTCCACTTTATTCTGTCCACTTTAGTCTTTCCACTATAGTATGTCCACTTTAGTCTTTCCACTATTCTCTGTCCACTTTAGTCTTTCCACTATGGTCTCCACTTTATTCTGTCCACTACAGTCTTTCCAATATAGTCTTTCCACTATAGTCTGTCCATTTTAGTCTTTCCAAGATAGTCTCCACTTTATTCTGTCCACTACAGTCTTTCCACTATAGTCTTTCCACTATAGTCTGTCCACTTTAGTCTTTCCACTTTAGTTTTTCCACTTTAGTCTGTCCACTTTAGTCTTTCAACTATAGTCTGTCCACTTTAGTCTTTCCACTTTATTCTGTCCACTTCAGTGTGTACACTTTAGTCGGTCCACTGAGTTTTTCCACTTCAGTCTTTCCACTATAGTCTGTCCACTTTAGTCTTTCCACTATTCTCTGTCCACTTTAGTCTTTCCACTATAGTCTCCACTTTATTCTGTCCACTACAGTCTTTCAACTATAGTCTTTCCACTATCGTCAGTCCACTTTAGTCTTTCCACTATTCTCTGTCCACTTTAGTCTTTCCACTATAGTCTCCACTTTATTCTGTCCACTACAGTCTTTCCACTATAGTCTGTCAACTTTGGTCTTTCCACTACTCTCTGTCCACTTTAGGCTTTCCACTATAGTCTCCACTTTATTCTGTCTACTAGAGGCTTTCCACTATAGTCTTTCCACTATAGTCTGTCCACTTTAGTCTTTCCACTTTAGTCTTTCCACTATAGTCTCCACTTTATTCTGTCCACTACAGTCTTTCCACTTTAGTCTTTCCACTATTCTCTGTCCACTTTAGTCTTTCCACTTTAGTCTTTCCACTATAGTCTCCACTTTATTCCGTCCACTACAGTCTTACCACTATAGTCTTTCCACTATAGTCTGTCCACTTTAGTCTTTCCACTATTCTCTGTCCACTTTCGTCTTTCCACTATAGTCTCCACTTTATCATGTCCACTACAGTCTTTCCACTATAGTCTGTCCACTTTAGTCTTTCCACTATTCTCTGTCCACTTTATTCTTTCCACTATACTCTCCACTTTATTCTGTCCACTTTAGTCTTTCCACTATAGTCTGTCCACTTTAGTCTTTCCACTATTCTCTGTCCACTTTAGTCTTTCCACTATAGTCTCCACTTTATTCTGTCCACTACAGTCTTTCCAAAATAGTCTTTCCACTATAGTCTGTCCACTTTAGTCTTTCCACTTTAGTCTTTCCACTTTAGTCTGTCCACTTTAGTCTTTCCACTATAGTCTGTCCACTTTAGTCTTTCCACTTTAGTCTTTCTACTTTAGTCTGTCCACTTTAGTCTTTCCACTATAGTCTGTCCACTTTAGTCTTTCCACTTTAGTCTTTCCACTTTATTCTGTCAACTGCAGTGTGTACACTTTAGTTTGTCCACTGAGTCTTTCAACTTCAGTCTTTCCACTATAGTCTGTCCACTTTAGTCTTTCCACTATTCTCTGTCCACTTTAGTGTTTCCATTATAGTCTCCACTTTATTCTGTCCACTTTAGTCTTTCCACTATAGTCTGTCCACTTTAGTCTTTCCTCTATTCTCTGTCTATAGTCTAGTCTCCAATTTATTCTGTCCACTACTGTCTTTCCACTTTAGTCTTTCCACTATTCTCTGTCCACTTTAGTCTTTCCACTATAGTCTCCACTTTACTCTGTCCACTACAGTCTTTCCATTGTAGTCTTTCCACTATAGTCTGTCCACTTTAGTCTTTCCTCTATTCTCTGTCCACTTTAGTCTTTCCACTATAGTCTACACTTTATTCTGTCCACTACAGTCTTTCCACTATCGTCTTTCCACTATAATCTGTCCACTTTAGTCTTTCCACTTTAGTTTTTCTACTTTAGTCTGTCCACTTCAGTCTTTCCACTATAGTCTGTCCACTTTAGTCTTTCCACTTTAGTCTTTCCACTATAGTCTCCACTTTATTCTGTCCACTACAGTCTTTCCACTATAGTCTTTCCACTATTGTTTGTCCACTTTAGTCTTTCCACTATTCTCTGTCCACTTTAGTCTTTCCACTATAGTCTCCATTCTATTCTGTCCACTACAGTCTTTCCACTATAGTCTTTCCACTATAGTCTGTCCACTTTAGTCTTTCCACTTTAGTCTTTCCCCTATAGTCTCCACTTTATTCTGTCCACTACAGTCTTTCCACTTTAGTCTTTCCACTAGTCTCTGTCCACTTTAGTCTTTCCACTTTAGTCTTTCCACTATAGTCTCCACTTTATTCTGTCCAGTACAGTCTCTCCACTATAGTCTTTCCACTATAGTCTGTCCACTTTAGTCTTTCCACTATTCTCTGTCCACTTTATTCTTTCCACTATACTCTCCACTTTATTCTGTCCACTTTAGTCTTTCCACTATAGTATGTCCACTTTAGTCTTTCCACTATTCTCTGTCCACTTTAGTCTTTCCACTATAGTCTCCACTTTATTCTGTCCACTACAGTCTTTCCAATATAGTCTTTCCACTATAGTCTGTCCACTTTAGTCTTTCCACTTTAGTCTTTCCACTTTAGTCTGTCCACTTTAGTCTTTCCACTATAGTCTGTCCAGTTTAGTCTTTCCACTATAGTCTGTCCACTTTAGTCTTTCCACTTTAGTCTTTCCACTTTAGTCTGTCCACTTTAGTCTTTCAACTATAGTCTGTCCACTTTAGTCTTTCCACTTTAGTCTTTCCACTTTCTTCTGTCCACTTCAGTGTGTACACTTCAGTTTGTCCACTGAGTCTTTCCACTTCAGTCTTTCCACTATAGTCTGTCCACTTTAGTCTTTCCACTATTCTCTGTCCACTTTCGTCTTTCCACTACAGTCTTTCCACTATAGTCTTTCCACTATAGTCTGTCCACTTTAGTCTTTCCACTATTCTCTGTCCACTTTAGTCTTTCCACTATAGTCTCCACTTTATTATGTCCACTACAGTCTTTCCACTATAGTCTGTCCACTTTAGTCTTTCCACTATAGTCTCCACTTTATTCTGTCCACTACAGTCTTTCTACTATAGTCTTTCCACTATAGTCTGTCCACTTTAGTCTTTCCACTTTAGTTTTTTCACTTTAGTCTGTCCACTTTAGTCTTTCCACTATAGTCTGTCCACTTTAGTCTTTCCACTTTAGTCTTTCCACTTTAGTCTTTCCACTATAGTCTCCACTTTATTCTTTCCACTACATTCTTTCCACTATATTCTTTCCACTATTCTCTGTCCACTTTAGTCTTTCCACTATAGTCTCCACTTTATTCTGTCCACTACCGTCTTTCCACTATAGTCTCTCCACTATAGTCTGTCCACTTTAGTCTTTCCACTATTCTCTGTCCACTTTAGTCTTTCCACTATAGTCTGTCCAATTTACACTATTCTCTGTCCACTTTAGTCTTTCCACTATACTCTCCACTTTATTATGTCCAATACAGTCTTTACACTATAATCTTTCCACTATAGTCTGTCCACTTTAGTCTTTCCACTATAGTCTCCACTTTATTATGTCCAATACAGTATTTCCACTATAGTCTTTCCACTATAGTCTGTCCACTTTAGTCTTTCCACTTTAGTTTTTCCACTTTAGTCTGTCCACTTTATTCTTTCCACTATAGTCTGTCCACTTTAGTCTTTCCACTTTAGTCTTTCCACTTTATTCAGTCCACTTCAGTGTGTACACTTTAGTCTGTCCACTGAGTCTTTCCACTTCAGTCTTTCCACTATAGTCTGTCCACTTTAGTCTTTCCACTTTAGTCTTTCAACTATAGTCTCCACTTTATTCTGTCCACTACATTATTTCCACTTTAGTCTTTCCACTATTCTCTGTCCACTTTTGTCTTTCCACTATAGTCTCCACTTTCTTTTGTCCACTACAGTCTTTCAACTATAGTCTTTCCACTATAGTCTGTCCACTTTAGTCTTCCAACTATTCTCTGTCCACTTTAGTCTTTTTACTATAGTCTCCACTTTATTCTGTCCACTACAGTCTTTCCACTATAGTCTGTCAACTTTGGTCTTTCCACTACTCTCTGTCCACTTTAGGCTTTCCACTATAGTCTCCACTTTATTCTGTCCACTAGAGTCTTTCCACTATAGTCTTTCCACTATAGTCTGTCCACTTTAGTCTTTCCACTTTAGTCTTTCCACTATTCTCTGTCCACTTTTGTCTTTCCACTATAGTCTCCACTTTCTTTTGTCCACTACAGTCTTTCAACTATAGTCTTTCCACTATAGTCTGTCCACTTTAGTCTTCCAACTATTCTCTGTCCACTTTAGTCTTTTTACTATAGTCTCCACTTTATTCTGTCCACTACAGTCTTTCCACTATAGTCTGTCAACTTTGGTCTTTCCACTACTCTCTGTCCACTTTAGGCTTTCCACTATAGTCTCCACTTTATTCTGTCCACTACAGTCTTTCCACTTTAGTCTTTCCACTATTCTCTGTCCACTTTAGTCTTTCCACTTTAGTCTTTCCACTATAGTCTCCACTTTATTCCGTCCACTACAGTCTTTCCACTATAGTCTTTCCACTATAGTCTGTCCACTTTAGTCTTTCCACTATTCTCTGTCCACTTTAGTCTTTCCACTATAGTCTCCACTTTATTATGTCCACTACAGTCTTTCCACTATAGTCTGTCCACTTTAGTCTTTCCACTATTCTCTGTCCACTTTATTCTTTCCACTATACTCTCCACTTTATTCTGTCCACTTTAGTCTTTCAACTATAGTCTGTCCACTTTAGTCTTTCCACTATTCTCTGTCCACTTTAGTCTTTCCACTATAGTCTCCACTTTATTCTGTCCACTACAGTCTTTCCAATATAGTCTTTCCACTATAGTCTGTCCACTTTAGTCTTTCCACTTTAGTCTTTCCACTTTAGTCTGTCCACAATAGTCTTTCCACTATAGTCTGTCCACTTTAGTATTTCCACTTTAGTCTTTCCACTTTAGTCTGTCCACTTTAGTCTTTCCACTAGTCTCTGTCCACTTTAGTCTTTCCACTTTAGTCTTTCCACTATAGTCTCCACTTTATTCTGTCTAGTACAGTCTCTCCACTATAGTCTTTCCACTATAGTCTGTCCACTTTAGTCTTTCCACTATTCTCTGTACACTTTATTCTTTCCACTATACTCTCCACTTTATTCTGTCCACTTTAGTCTTTCCAATATAGTCTGTCCACTTTAGTCTTTCCACTATTCTCTGTCCACTTTAGTCTTTCCACTATAGTCTCCACTTATTCTGTCCACTACAGTCTTTCCAATATAGTCTTTCCACTATAGTCTGTCCACTTTAGTCTTTCCACTTTAGTCTCTCCACTTTAGTCTTTCCACTATAGTCTGTCCACTTTAGTCTTTCCACTTTAGTTTTTCCACTTTAGTCTGTCCACTTTAGTCTTTCAACTATAGTCTGTCCACTTTAGTCTTTCCACTTTATTCTGTCCACTTCAGTGTGTACACTTTAGTCGGTCCACTGAGTTTTTCCACTTCAGTCTTTCCACTATAGTCTGTCCACTTTAGTCTTTCCACTATTCTCTGTCCACTTTAGTCTTTCCACTATAGTCTCCACTTTATTCTGTCCACTACAGTCTTTCAACTATAGTCTTTCCACTATCGTCAGTCCACTTTAGTCTTTCCACTATTCTCTGTCCACTTTAGTCTTTCCACTATAGTCTCCACTTTATTCTGTCCACTACAGTCTTTCCACTATAGTCTGTCAACTTTGGTCTTTCCACTACTCTCTGTCCACTTTAGGCTTTCCACTATAGTCTCCACTTTATTCTGTCTACTAGAGGCTTTCCACTATAGTCTTTCCACTATAGTCTGTCCACTTTAGTCTTTCCACTTTAGTCTTTCCACTATAGTCTCCACTTTATTCTGTCCACTACAGTCTTTCCACTTTAGTCTTTCCACTATTCTCTGTCCACTTTAGTCGTTCCACTTTAGTCTTTCCACTATAGTCTCCACTTTATTCCGTCCACTACAGTCTTACCACTATAGTCTTTCCACTATAGTCTGTCCACTTTAGTCTTTCCACTATTCTCTGTCCACTTTCGTCTTTCCACTATAGTCTCCACTTTATTATGTCCACTACAGTCTTTCCACTATAGTCTGTCCACTTTAGTCTTTCCACTATTCTCTGTCCACTTTATTCTTTCCACTATACTCTCCACTTTATTCTGTCCACTTTAGTCTTTCCACTATAGTCTGTCCACTTTAGTCTTTCCACTATTCTCTGTCCACTTTAGTCTTTCCACTATAGTCTCCACTTTATTCTGTCCACTACAGTCTTTCCAAAATAGTCTTTCCACTATAGTCTGTCCACTTTAGTCTTTCCACTTTAGTCTTTCCACTTTAGTCTGTCCACTTTAGTCTTTCCACTATAGTCTGTCCACTTTAGTCTTTCCACTTTAGTCTTTCTACTTTAGTCTGTCCACTTTAGTCTTTCCACTATAGTCTGTCCACTTTAGTCTTTCCACTTTAGTCTTTCCACTTTATTCTGTCAACTGCAGTGTGTACACTTTAGTTTGTCCACTGAGTCTTTCAACTTCAGTCTTTCCACTATAGTCTGTCCACTTTAGTCTTTCCACTATTCTCTGTCCACTTTAGTGTTTCCATTATAGTCTCCACTTTATTCTGTCCACTTTAGTCTTTCCACTATAGTCTGTCCACTTTAGTCTTTCCTCTATTCTCTGTCTATAGTCTAGTCTCCAATTTATTCTGTCCACTACTGTCTTTCCACTTTAGTCTTTCCACTATTCTCTGTCCACTTTAGTCTTTCCACTATAGTCTCCACTTTACTCTGTCCACTACAGTCTTTCCATTGTAGTCTTTCCACTATAGTCTGTCCACTTTAGTCTTTCCTCTATTCTCTGTCCACTTTAGTCTTTCCACTATAGTCTACACTTTATTCTGTCCACTACAGTCTTTCCACTATCGTCTTTCCACTATAATCTGTCCACTTTAGTCTTTCCACTTTAGTTTTTCTACTTTAGTCTGTCCACTTCAGTCTTTCCACTATAGTCTGTCCACTTTAGTCTTTCCACTTTAGTCTTTCCACTATAGTCTCCACTTTATTCTGTCCACTACAGTCTTTCCACTATAGTCTTTCCACTATTGTTTGTCCACTTTAGTCTTTCCACTATTCTCTGTCCACTTTAGTCTTTCCACTATAGTCTCCATTCTATTCTGTCCACTACAGTCTTTCCACTATAGTCTTTCCACTATAGTCTGTCCACTTTAGTCTTTCCACTTTAGTCTTTCCCCTATAGTCTCCACTTTATTCTGTCCACTACAGTCTTTCCACTTTAGTCTTTCCACTAGTCTCTGTCCACTTTAGTCTTTCCACTTTAGTCTTTCCACTATAGTCTCCACTTTATTCTGTCCAGTACAGTCTCTCCACTATAGTCTTTCCACTATAGTCTGTCCACTTTAGTCTTTCCACTATTCTCTGTCCACTTTATTCTTTCCACTATACTCTCCACTTTATTCTGTCCACTTTAGTCTTTCCACTATAGTATGTCCACTTTAGTCTTTCCACTATTCTCTGTCCACTTTAGTCTTTCCACTATAGTCTCCACTTTATTCTGTCCACTACAGTCTTTCCAATATAGTCTTTCCACTATAGTCTGTCCACTTTAGTCTTTCCACTTTAGTCTTTCCACTTTAGTCTGTCCACTTTAGTCTTTCCACTATAGTCTGTCCAGTTTAGTCTTTCCACTATAGTCTGTCCACTTTAGTCTTTCCACTTTAGTCTTTCCACTTTAGTCTGTCCACTTTAGTCTTTCAACTATAGTCTGTCCACTTTAGTCTTTCCACTTTAGTCTTTCCACTTTCTTCTGTCCACTTCAGTGTGTACACTTCAGTTTGTCCACTGAGTCTTTCCACTTCAGTCTTTCCACTATAGTCTGTCCACTTTAGTCTTTCCACTATTCTCTGTCCACTTTCGTCTTTCCACTACAGTCTTTCCACTATAGTCTTTCCACTATAGTCTGTCCACTTTAGTCTTTCCACTATTCTCTGTCCACTTTAGTCTTTCCACTATAGTCTCCACTTTATTATGTCCACTACAGTCTTTCCACTATAGTCTGTCCACTTTAGTCTTTCCACTATAGTCTCCACTTTATTCTGTCCACTACAGTCTTTCTACTATAGTCTTTCCACTATAGTCTGTCCACTTTAGTCTTTCCACTTTAGTTTTTTCACTTTAGTCTGTCCACTTTAGTCTTTCCACTATAGTCTGTCCACTTTAGTCTTTCCACTTTAGTCTTTCCACTTTAGTCTTTCCACTATAGTCTCCACTTTATTCTGTCCACTACATTCTTTCCACTATATTCTTTCCACTATTCTCTGTCCACTTTAGTCTTTCCACTATAGTCTCCACTTTATTCTGTCCACTACCGTCTTTCCACTATAGTCTCTCCACTATAGTCTGTCCACTTTAGTCTTTCCACTATTCTCTGTCCACTTTAGTCTTTCCACTATAGTCTGTCCACTTTACACTATTCTCTGTCCACTTTAGTCTTTCCACTATACTCTCCAATTTATTATGTCCACTACAGTCTTTACACTATAATCTTTCCACTATAGTCTGTCCACTTTAGTCTTTCCACTATAGTCTCCACTTTATTATGTCCAATACAGTATTTCCACTATAGTCTTTCCACTATAGTCTGTCCACTTTAGTCTTTCCACTTTAGTTTTTCCACTTTAGTCTGTCCACTTTATTCTTTCCACTATAGTCTGTCCACTTTAGTCTTTCCACTTTAGTCTTTCCACTTTATTCTGTCCACTTCAGTGTGTACACTTTAGTCTGTCCACTGAGTCTTTCCACTTCAGTCTTTCCACTATAGTCTGTCCACTTTAGTCTTTCCACTTTAGTCTTTCAACTATAGTCTCCACTTTATTCTGTCCACTACATTATTTCCACTTTAGTCTTTCCACTATTCTCTGTCCACTTTAGTCTTTCCACTATAGTCTCCACTTTATTTTGTCCACTACAGTCTTTCAACTATAGTCTTTCCACTATAGTCTGTCCACTTTAGTCTTGCAACTATTCTCTGTCCACTTTAGTCTTTTTACTATAGTCTCCACTTTATTCTGTCCACTACAGTCTTTCCACTATAGTCTGTCAACTTTGGTCTTTCCACTACTCTCTGTCCACTTTAGGCTTTCCACTATAGTCTCCACTTTATTCTGTCCACTAGAGTCTTTCCACTATAGTCTTTCCACTATAGTCTGTCCACTTTAGTCTTTCCACTTTAGTCTTTCCACTATAGTCTCCACTTTATTCTGTCCACTACAGTCTTTCCACTTTAGTCTTTCCACTATTCTCTGTCCACTTTAGTCTTTCCACTATAGTCTCCAATTTATTCCGTCCACTACAGTCTTTCCACTATAGTCTTTCCACTATAGTCTGTCCACTTTAGTCTTTCCACTATTCTCTGTCCACTTTAGTCTTTCCACTATAGTCTCCACTTTATTATGTCCACTACAGTCTTTCCACTATAGTCTGTCCACTTTAGTCTTTCCACTATTCTCTGTCCACTTTATTCTTTCCACTATACTCTCCACTTTATTCTGTCCACTTTAGTCTTTCAACTATGGTCTGTCCACTTTAGTCTTTCCACTATTCTCTGTCCACTTTAGTCTTTCCACTATAGTCTCCACTTTATTCTGTCCACTACAGTCTTTCCAATATAGTCTTTCCACTATAGTCTGTCCACTTTAGTCTTTCCACTTTAGTCTTTCCACTTTAGTCTGTCCACCTTAGTCTTTCCACTATAGTCTGTCCACTTTAGTATTTCCACTTTAGTCTTTCCACTTTAGTCTGTCCACTTTAGTCTTTCCACTAGTCTCTGTCCACTTTAGTCTTTCCACTTTAGTCTTTCCACTATAGTCTCCACTTTATTCTGTCTAGTACAGTCTCTCCACTATAGTCTTTCCACTATAGTCTGTCCACTTTAGTCTTTCCACTATTCTCTGTACACTTTATTCTTTCCACTATACTCTCCACTTTATTCTGTCCACTTTAGTCTTTCCAATATAGTCTGTCCACTTTAGTCTTTCCACTATTCTCTGTCCACTTTAGTCTTTCCACTATAGTCTCCACTTATTCTGTCCACTACAGTCTTTCCAATATAGTCTTTCCATTATAGTCTGTCCACTTTAGTCTTTCCACTTTAGTCTTTCCACTATAGTCTCCACTTTATTCTGTCCACTACAGTTTTTCCAATATAGTCTTTCCACTATAGTCTGTCCACTTTAGTCTTTCCACTTTAGTCTGTCCACTTTAGTCTGTCCACTATAGTCTGTCCACTTTAGTCTTTCCACTATGATCTGTCCACTTTAGTCTTTCCACTTTAGTCTTTCCTCTTTAGTCTGTCCACTTTAGCCTTTCCACTATAGTCTGTCCACTTTAGTCTTTCCACTTTATTCTGTCCACTTCAGTGTGTACACTTTAGTTTGTCCACTGAGTCTTTCCACTTTAGTTTTTCCACTATAGTCTGTCCACTTTAGTCTTTCCACTATTCTCTGTCCACTTTAGACTTTCCACTACAGTCTTTCCACTATAGATAAGATAAGATAAGATAAGATTTATTTACACTAAGAGCCAAAGGCCATGGCAAATACATGAAAAATAAACTCAAACAAACAAAAATAATACCTTCTATAAGCACCTATCCCTATGGGCTAGGGCTACCCTGAGGAACCTGGCCAACTGTTTAATACTCATGAAACAACTATTTCCCATGATCCTACACATCCATTCTTCATCTACCCCTCCTTCATTTACTCCAAAAATTTCTAACCTAAGTTCATTCAAATTTTCACATTCACACAAAAAGTGTTTTAAATTCTCATCCATACTACCACAAATCGGACATGAGTAAGGACCGGACCGACCCTTTGCCCTCCCAATATAGCGCCTTCTCTCCCCAAGAGGCAGACCGTCTGCCCTACAACTAATCAAATCCCTTATTTCCTCCCTTTTCAATCCCGCTTTAAAATATATATTCTTATTCTTTCCACTATAGTCTGTCCACTTTAGTCTTTCCACTTTTCTCTGTCCACTTTAGTCTTTCCACTATAGTCTCCACTTTATTATGTCCACTACAGTCTTTCCACTATAGTCTGTCCACTTTAGTCTTTCCACTATAGTCTCCACTTTATTCTGTCCACTACATTCTTTCCACTTTAGTCTTTCCACTATTCTCTGTCCACTTTAGTCTTTCCACTATGGTCTCCACTTTATTCTGTCCACTACAGTCTTTCCAATATAGTCTTTCCACTATAGTCTGTCCATTTTAGTCTTTCCAAGATAGTCTCCACTTTATTCTGTCCACTACAGTCTTTCCACTATAGTCTTTCCACTATAGTCTGTCCACTTTAGTCTTTCCACTTTAGTTTTTCCACTTTAGTCTGTCCACTTTAGTCTGTCCACTTTAGTCTTTCCACTTTATTCTGTCCACTTCAGTGTGTACACTTTAGTCGGTCCACTGAGTTTTTCCACTTCAGTCTTTCCACTATAGTCTGTCCACTTTAGTCTTTCCACTATTCTCTGTCCACTTTAGTCTTTCCAATATAGTCTCCACTTTATTCTGTCCACTACAGTCTTTCAACTATAGTCTTTCCACTATCGTCAGTCCAATTTAGTCTTTCCACTATTCTCTGTCCACTTTAGTCTTTCCACTATAGTCTCCACTTTATTCTGTCCACTACAGTCTTTCCACTATAGTCTGTCAACTTTGGTCTTTCCACTACTCTCTGTCCACTTTAGGCTTTCCACTATAGTCTCCACTTTATTCTGTCCACTAGAGTCTTTCCACTATAGTCTCCACTTTATTCTGTCCACTACAGTCTTTCCACTTTAGTCTTTCCACTATTCTCTGTCCACTTTAGTCTTTCCACTTTAGTCTTTCCACTATAGTCTCCACTTTATTCCGTCCACTACAGTCTACCACTATAGTCTTTCCACTATAGTCTTTCCACTTTAGTCTTTCCACCATTCTCTGTCCACTTTAGTCTTTCCACTATAGTCTCCACTTTATTATGTCCACTACAGTCTTTCCACTATAGTCTGTCCACTTTAGTCTTTCCACTATTCTCTGTCCACTTTATTCTTTCCACTATACTCTCCACTTTATTCTGTCCACTTTAGTCTTTCCACTATAGTCTGTCCACTTTGGTCTTTCCACTACTCTCTGTCCACTTTAGTCTTTCCACTTTAGTCTTTCCACTATAGTCTCCACTTTATTCTGTCCACTACAGTCTTTCCAATATAGTCTTTCCACTATAGTCTGTCCACTTTAGTCTTTCCACTTTAGTCTTTCCACTTTAGTCTGTCCACTTTAGTCTTTCCACTATAGTCTGTCCAGTTTAGTCTTTCCACTATAGTCTGTCCACTTTAGTCTTTCCACTTTAGTCTTTCCACTTTAGTCTGTCCACTTTAGTCTTTCAACTATAGTCTGTCCACTTTAGTCTTTCCACTTTAGTCTTTCCACTTTCTTCTGTCCACTTCAGTGTGTACACTTCAGTTTGTCCACTGAGTCTTTCCACTTCAGTCTTTCCACTATAGTCTGTCCACTTTAGTCTTTCCACTATTCTCTGTCCACTTTCGTCTTTCCACTACAGTCTTTCCACTATAGTCTTTCCACTATAGTCTGTCCACTTTAGTCTTTCCACTATTCTCTGTCCACTTTAGTCTTTCCACTATAGTCTCCACTTTATTATGTCCACTACAGTCTTTCCACTATAGTCTGTCCACTTTAGTCTTTCCACTATAGTCTCCACTTTATTCTGTCCACTACAGTCTTTCTACTATAGTCTTTCCACTATAGTCTGTCCACTTTAGTCTTTCCACTTTAGTTTTTTCACTTTAGTCTGTCCACTTTAGTCTTTCCACTATAGTCTGTCCACTTTAGTCTTTCCACTTTAGTCTTTCCACTTTAGTCTTTCCACTATAGTCTCCACTTTATTCTGTCCACTACATTCTTTCCACTTTATTCTTTCCACTATTCTCTGTCCACTTTAGTCTTTCCACTATAGTCTCCACTTTATTCTGTCCACTACCGTCTTTCCACTATAGTCTCTCCACTATAGTCTGTCCACTTTAGTCTTTCCACTATTCTCTGTCCACTTTAGTCTTTCCACTATAGTCTGTCCACTTTACACTATTCTCTGTCCACTTTAGTCTTTCCACTATACTCTCCACTTTATTATGTCCACTACAGTCTTTACACTATAATCTTTCCATTATAGTCTGTCCACTTTAGTCTTTCCACTATAGTCTCCACTTTATTATGTCCAATACAGTATTTCCACTATAGTCTTTCCACTATAGTCTGTCCACTTTAGTCTTTCCACTTTAGTTTTTCCACTTTAGTCTGTCCACTTTATTCTTTCCACTATAGTCTGTCCACTTTAGTCTTTCCACTTTAGTCTTTCCACTTTATTCTGTCCACTTCAGTGTGTACTCTTTAGTCTGTCCACTGAGTCTTTCCACTTCAGTCTTTCCACTATAGTCTGTCCACTTTAGTCTTTCCACTTTAGTCTTTCAACTATAGTCTCCACTTTATTCTGTCCACTACAATATTTCCACTTTAGTCTTTCCACTATTCTCTGTCCACTTTAGTCTTTCCACTATAGTCTCCACTTTATTTTGTCCACTACAGTCTTTCAACTATAGTCTTTCCACTATAGTCTGTCCACTTTAGTCTTCCAACTATTCTCTGTCCACTTTAGTCTTTTTACTATAGTCTCCACTTTATTCTGTCCACTACAGTCTTTCCACTATCGTCTGTCAACTTTGGTCTTTCCACTACTCTCTGTCCACTTTAGGCTTTCCACTATAGTCTCCACTTTATTCTGTCCACTAGAGTCTTTCCACTATAGTCTTTCCACTATAGTCTGTCCACTTTAGTCTTTCCACTTTAGTCTTTCCACTATAGTCTCCACTTTATTCTGCATACTACAGTCTTTCCACTTTAGTCTTTCCACTATTCTCTGTCCACTTTAGTCTTTCCACTTTAGTCTTTCCACTATAGTCTCCACTTTATTCCGTCCACTACAGTCTTTCCACTATAGTCTTTCCACTATAGTCTGTCCACTTTAGTCTTTCCACTATTCTCTGTCCACTTTAGTCTTTCCACTATAGTCTCCACTTTATTATGTCCACTACAGTCTTTCCACTATAGTCTGTCCACTTTAGTCTTTCCACTATTCTCTGTCCACTTTATTCTTTCCACTATACTCTCCACTTTATTCTGTCCACTTTAGTCTTTCAACTATAGTCTGTCCACTTTAGTCTTTCCACTATTCTCTGTCCACTTTAGTCTTTCCACTATAGTCTCCACTTTATTCTGTCCACTACAGTCTTTCCAATATAGTCTTTCCACTATAGTCTGTCCACTTTAGTCTTTCCACTATAGTCTGTCCACTTTAGTATTTCCACTTTAGTCTTTCCACTTTAGTCTGTCCACTTTAGTCTTTCCACTAGTCTCTGTCCACTTTAGTCTTTCCACTTTAATCTTTCCACTATAGTCTCCACTTTATTCTGTCTAGTACAGTCTCTCCACTATAGTCTTTCCACTATAGTCTGTCCACTTTAGTCTTTCCACTATTCTCTGTACACTTTATTCTTTCCACTATACTCTCCACTTTATTCTGTCCACTTTAGTCTTTCCAATATAGTCTGTCCACTTTAGTCTTTCCACTATTCTCTGTCCACTTTAGTCTTTCCACTATAGTCTCCACTTATTCTGTCCACTACAGTCTTTCCAATATAGTCTTTCCACTATAGTCTGTCCACTTTAGTCTTTCCACTTTAGTCTTTCCACTATAGTCTCCACTTTATTCTGTCCACTACAGTTTTTCCAATATAGTCTTTCCACTATAGTCTGTCCACTTTAGTCTTTCCACTTTAGTCTGTCCACTTTAGTCTGTCCACTATAGTCTGTCCACTTTAGTCTTTCCACTATAGTCTGTCCACTTTAGTCTTTCCACTTTAGTCTTTCCTCTTTAGTCTGTCCACTTTAGTCTTTCCACTATAGTCTGTCCACTTTAGTCTTTCCACTTTATTCTGTCCACTTCAGTGTGTACACTTTAGTTTGTCCACTGAGTCTTTCCACTTTAGTTTTTCCACTATAGTCTGTCCACTTTAGTCTTTCCACTATTCTCTGTCCACTTTAGACTTTCCACTACAGTCTTTCCACTATATTCTTTCCACTATAGTCTGTCCACTTTAGTCTTTCCACTTTTCTCTGTCCACTTTAGTCTTTCCACTATAGTCTCCACTTTATTATGTCCACTACAGTCTTTCCACTATAGTCTGTCCACTTTAGTCTTTCCACTATAGTCTCCACTTTATTCTGTCCACTACATTCTTTCCACTTTAGTCTTTCCACTATTCTCTGTCCACTTTAGTCTTTCCACTATGGTCTCCACTTTATTCTGTCCACTACAGTCTTTCCAATATAGTCTTTCCACTATAGTCTGTCCATTTTAGTCTTTCCAAGATAGTCTCCACTTTATTCTGTCCACTACAGTCTTTCCACTATAGTCTTTCCACTATAGTCTGTCCACTTTAGTCTTTCCACTTTAGTTTTTCCACTTTAGTCTGTCCACTTTAGTCTTTCAACTATAGTCTGTCCACTTTAGTCTTTCCACTTTATTCTGTCCACTTCAGTGTGTACACTTTAGTCGGTCCACTGAGCTTTTCCACTTCAGTCTTTCCACTATAGTCTGTCCACTTTAGTCTTTCCACTATTCTCTGTCCACTTTAGTCTTTCCACTATAGTCTCCACTTTATTCTGTCCACTACAGTCTTTCAACTATAGTCTTTCCACTATCGTCAGTCCACTTTAGTCTTTCCACTACTCTCTGTCCACTTTAGTCTATCCACTATAGTCTCCACTTTATTCTGTCCACTACAGTCTTTCCACTATAGTCTGTCAACTTTGGTCTTTCCACTACTCTCTGTCCACTTTAGGCTTTCCACTATAGTCTCCACTTTATTCTGTCCACTAGAGTCTTTCCACTATAGTCTTTCCACTATAGTCTGTCCACTTTAGTCTTTCCACTTTAGTCTTTCCACTATAGTCTCCACTTTATTCTGTCCACTACAGTCTTTCCACTTTAGTCTTTCCACTATTCTCTGTCCACTTTAGTCTTTCCACTTTAGTCTTTCCACTATAGTCTCCACTTTATTCCGTCCACTACAGTCTACCACTATAGTCTTTCCACTATAGTCTTTCCACTTTAGTCTTTCCACTATTCTCTGTCCACTTTAGTCTTTCCACTATAGTCTCCACTTTATTATGTCCACTACAGTCTTTCCACTATAGTCTGTCCACTTTAGTCTTTCCACTATTCTCTGTCCACTTTATTCTTTCCACTATACTCTCCACTTTATTCTGTCCACTTTAGTCTTTCCACTATAGTCTGTCCACTTTGGTCTTTCCACTACTCTCTGTCCACTTTAGTCTTTCCACTTTAGTCTTTCCACTATAGTCTCCACTTTATTCTGTCCACTACAGTCTTTCCACTTTAGTCTTTCCACTATTCTCTGTCCACTTTAGTCTTTCCACTTTAGTCTTTCCACTATAGTCTCCACTTTATTCCGTCCACTACAGTCTTACCACTATAATCTTTCCACTATAGTCTGTCCACTTTAGTCTTTCCACTATTCTCTGTCCACTTTAGTCTTTCCACTATAGTCTCCACTTTATTATGTCCACTACAGTCTTTCCACTATAGTCTGTCCACTTTAGTCTTTCCACTATTCTCTGTCCACTTTATTCTTTCCACTATACTCTCCACTTTATTCTGTCCACTTTAGTCTTTCCACTATAGTCTGTCCACTTTAGTCTTTCCACTATTCTCTGTCCACTTTAGTCTTTCCACTATAGTCTCCACTTTATTCTGTCCACTACAGTCTTTCCAAAATAGTCTTTCCACTATAGTCTGTCCACTTTGGTCTTTCCACTACTCTCTGTCCACTTTAGTCTTTCCACTTTAGTCTTTCCACTATAGTCTCCACTTTATTCTGTCCACTACAGTCTTTCCACTTTAGTCTTTCCACTATTCTCTGTCCACTTTAGTCTTTCCACTTTAGTCTTTCCACTATAGTCTCCACTTTATTCCGTCCACTACAGTCTTACCACTATAGTCTTTCCACTATAGTCTGTCCACTTTAGTCTTTCCACTATTCTCTGTCCACTTTAGTCTTTCCACTATAGTCTCCACTTTATTATGTCCACTACAGTCTTTCCACTATAGTCTGTCCACTTTAGTCTTTCCACTATTCTCTGTCCACTTTATTCTTTCCACTATACTCTCCACTTTATTCTGTCCACTTTAGTCTTTCCACTTTAGTCTGTCCACTTTAGTCTTTCCACTATAGTCTGTCCACTTTAGTCTTTCCACTTTAGTCTTTCTACTTTAGTCTGTCCACTTTAGTCTTTCCACTATAGTCTGTCCACTTTAGTCTTTCCACTTTAGTCTTTCCACTTTATTCTGTCAACTGCAGTGTGTACACTTTAGTTTGTCCACTGAGTCTTTCAACTTCAGTCTTTCCACTATAGTCTGTCCACTTTAGTCTTTCCACTATTCTCTGTCCATTTTAGTGTTTCCATTATAGTCTCCACTTTATTCTGTCCACTTTAGTCTTTCCACTATAGTCTGTCCACTTTAGTCTTTCCTCTATTCTCTGTCTATAGTCTAGTCTCCAAATTATTCTGTCCACTACTGTCTTTCCACTTTAGTCTTTCCACTATTCTCTGTCCACTTTAGTCTTTCCACTATAGTCTCCACTTTACTCTGTCCACTACAGTCTTTCCATTGTAGTCTTTCCACTATAGTCTGTCCACTTTAGTCTTTCCTCTATTCTCTGTCCACTTTAGTCTTTCCACTATAGTCTACACTTTATTCTGTCCACTACAGTCTTTCCACTATCGTCTTTCCACTATAATCTGTCCACTTTAGTCTTTCCACTTTAGTTTTTCTACTTTAGTCTGTCCACTTCAGTCTTTCCACTATAGTCTGTCCACTTTAGTCTTTCCACTTTAGTCTTTACACTATAGTCTCCACTTTATTCTGTCCACTACAGTCTTTCCACTATAGTCTTTCCACTATTGTTTGTCCACTTTAGTCTTTCCACTATTCTCTGTCCACTTTAGTCTTTCCCCTATAGTCTCCACTTTATTCTGTCCACTTTAGTCTTTCCACTATAGTCTGTCCACTTTAGTCTTTCCTCTATTCTCTGTCTATAGTCTAGTCTCCAAATTATTCTGTCCACTACTGTCTTTCCACTTTAGTCTTTCCACTATTCTCTGTCCACTTTAGTCTTTCCACTATAGTCTCCACTTTACTCTGTCCACTACAGTCTTTCCATTGTAGTCTTTCCACTATAGTCTGTCCACTTTAGTCTTTCCTCTATTCTCTGTCCACTTTAGTCTTTCCACTATAGTCTACACTTTATTCTGTCCACTACAGTCTTTCCACTATCGTCTTTCCACTATAATCTGTCCACTTTAGTCTTTCCACTTTAGTTTTTCTACTTTAGTCTGTCCACTTCAGTCTTTCCACTATAGTCTGTCCACTTTAGTCTTTCCACTTTAGTCTTTACACTATAGTCTCCACTTTATTCTGTCCACTACAGTCTTTCTACTATAGTCTTTCCACTATTGTTTGTCCACTTTAGTCTTTCCACTATTCTCTGTCCACTTTAGTCTTTCCCCTATAGTCTCCACTTTATTCTGTCCACTACAGTCTTTCCACTTTAGTCTTTCCACTATAGTCTCCACTTTATTCTGTCCAGTACAGTCTCTCCACTATAGTCTTTCTACTATAGTCTGTCCACTTTAGTCTTTCCACTATTCTCTGTCCACTTTATTCTTTCCACTATACTCTCCACTTTATTCTGTCCACTTTAGTCTTTCCACTATAGTATGTCCACTTTAGTCTTTCCACTATTCTCTGTCCACTTTAGTCTTTCCACTATAGTCTCCACTTTATTCTGTCCACTACAGTCTTTCCAATATAGTCTTTCCACTATAGTCTGTCCACTTTAGTCTTTCCACTTTAGTCTTTCCACTTTAGTCTGTCCACTTTAGTCTTTCCACTATAGTCTGTCCAGTTTAGTCTTTCCACTATAGTCTGTCCACTTTAGTGTTTCCACTTTAGTCTTTCCACTTTAGTCTGTCCACTTTAGTCTTTCAACTATAGTCTGTCCACTTTAGTCTTTCCACTTTAGTCTTTCCACTTTCTTCTGTCCACTTCAGTGTGTACACTTCAGTTTGTCCACTGAGTCTTTCCACTTCAGTCTTTCCACTATAGTCTGTCCACTTTAGTCTTTCCACTATTCTCTGTCCACTTTCGTCTTTCCACTACAATCTTTCCACTATAGTCTTTCCACTATAGTCTGTCCACTTTAGTCTTTCCACTATTCTCTGTCCACTTTAGTCTTTCCACTATAGTCTCCACTTTATTATGTCCACTACAGTCTTTCCACTATAGTCTGTCCACTTTAGTCTTTCCACTATAGTCTCCACTTTATTCTGTCCACTACAGTCTTTCTACTATAGTCTTTCCACTATAGTCTGTCCACTTTAGTCTTTCCACTTTAGTTTTTTCACTTTAGTCTGTCCACTTTAGTCTTTCCACTATAGTCTGTCCACTTTAGTCTTTCCACTTTAGTCTTTCCACTTTAGTCTTTCCACTATAGTCTCCACTTTATTCTGTCCACTACATTCTTTCCACTTTATTCTTTCCACTATTCTCTGTCCACTTTAGTCTTTCCACTATAGTCTCCACTTTATTCTGTCCACTACCGTCTTTCCACTATAGTCTCTCCACTATAGTCTGTCCACTTTAGTCTTTCCACTATTCTCTGTCCACTTTAGTCTTTCCACTATAGTCTGTCCACTTTACACTATTCTCTGTCCACTTTAGTCTTTCCACTATACTCTCCACTTTATTATGTCCACTACAGTCTTTACACTATAATCTTTCCACTATAGTCTGTCCACTTTAGTCTTTCCACTATAGTCTCCACTTTATTATGTCCAATACAGTATTTCCACTATAGTCTTTCCACTATAGTCTGTCCACTTTAGTCTTTCCACTTTAGTTTTTCAACTTTAGTCTGTCCACTTTATTCTTTCCACTATAGTCTGTCCACTTTAGTCTTTCCACTTTAGTCTTTCCACTTTATTCTGTCCACTTCAGTGTGTACACTTTAGTCTGTCCACTGAGTCTTTCCACTTCAGTCTTTCCACTATAGTCTGTCCACTTTAGTCTTTCCACTTCAGTCTTTCAACTATAGTCTCCACTTTATTCTGTCCACTACATTATTTCCACTTTAGTCTTTCCACTATTCTCTGTCCACTTTAGTCTTTCCACTATAGTCTCCACTTTATTTTGTCCACTACAGTCTTTCAACTATAGTCTTTCCACTATAGTCTGTCCACTTTAGTCTTCCAACTATTCTCTGTCCACTTTAGTCTTTTTACTATAGTCTCCACTTTATTCTGTCCACTACAGTCTTTCCACTATAGTCTGTCAACTTTGGTCTTTCCACTACTCTCTGTCCACTTTAGGCTTTCCACTATAGTCTCCACTTTATTCTGTCCACTAGAGTCTTTCCACTATAGTCTTTCCACTATAGTCTGTCCACTTTAGTCTTTCCACTTTAGTCTTTCCACTATAGTCTCCACTTTATTCTGTCCACTACAGTCTTTCCACTTTAGTCTTTCCACTATTCTCTGTCCACTTTAGTCTTTCCACTTTAGTCTTTCCACTATAGTCTCCACTTTATTCCGTCCACTACAGTCTTTCCACTATAGTCTTTCCACTATAGTCTGTCCACTTTAGTCTTTCCACTATTCTCTGTCCACTTTAGTCTTTCCACTATAGTCTCCACTTTATTATGTCCACTACAGTCTTTCCACTATAGTCTGTCCACTTTAGTCTTTCCACTATTCTCTGTCCACTTTATTCTTTCCACTATACTCTCCACTTTATTCTGTCCACTTTAGTCTTTCCACTATAGTCTGTCCACTTTAGTCTTTCCACTATTCTCTGTCCACTTTAGTCTTTCCACTATGGTCTCCACTTTATTCTGTCCACTACAGTCTTTCCAATATAGTCTTTCCACTATAGTCTGTCCACTTTAGTCTTTCCACTTTAGTCTTTTCACTTTAGTCTGTCCACATTAGTCTTTCCACTATATATATACATCGGTGATTAAGCGAGGGAAAGACGCGGACCTTTGCAAAAGCTATCGGCCAATTACAGTTTCTTGTACCATAAGCAAAATCCTGGAATACGTCCTTCTTCCAGAACTAGTTGAAAAATGTAGCTTTGGTTCAATGCAGTTTGGATTCCGTTCGAGCGCCAGTTGTGCGCATGCTCATCACATATTGACAAAAATGATGAAACAGGCTACCCGCGACAAGTCTTCTATACATATATGTTCTATAGGTATAGCTGGTGCTTTTGACAATATAACGCATTCTCAGGCCCTATTTTCTCTCATTACTTCTGGCGTGAATCTGTCTGTCGTCTATCTGTTAAAATTTTGGTATGGTCATTCTTCAGTAAGGTTCAAATGGCAAGGTAGCTTGTCAGAGATTATTTCTGTCCGAACTGGTGTTCGCCAAGGGGGAGTCTTATCTCCCTACATCTTCAAATCGGCCATATCTTCTTGTCTCGATTCTTTGCTTCCTGCTTACTTCTATAAAGACTATGCCTTCAGCTACATAGCCTATGCGGACGACTTGCTCTTAGTAAGCCGTAGCCGATCCACACTCACAAAAAATGTAAGTAAGCTGTCGTCAGAACTTCTGAAAATTGGCCTTGAAGTTAACCTTTCAAAATGTGAGTACCTGCATTTCAACCCTTCATCAAATTGTTCGAGTGCATCTAAAGCTTCTATATCTCTTGGATCGTTCATCGTCAAATCAACAGACTCTCTACGGTGGCTCGGCATAACATTCAAATCTTCATTGTCAAAATTTTGCTCATCGGTTGTTCAAGAAGTTTATAAGTCGATCCGTAGCGCCTATGGGCGCATCGTCCCCAACCGGGGGCGCTATAATCGTAAAGCTTTGGGAAATTTGTACAGCACCTTCTGCACTCCTTCTATACTATTTTGTTCTGGCGTCACTCATGTTCTGCGAAAGAAGGAGATTAAAAAGATGAGATCATGTTATTTTAAATATGCAAAGCACCTGCTCCACTTGTCGAAATTATGTCATAACCATACATTGACGGAGAAATTCAAAATTCAAGACGCAAGTGTTACCCTTTTGGATGTTTCGTCATCACTTTCAAAACTCATGGACAACAAGGCCCAAACAGCACACGATGTCGTCCACTGCTTCCTGACCGAAGATTAAAAATTAAGTGTCTTTTTCTGTGTGTATATATGTGTTTTGTTTATTTTCTTTACTTTTTTCATTTACTCCGCCTTTTCAAAATGGCGGGTCATAAATAAATTACTTACTTACTTACTATAGTCTGTCCACTTTAGTATTTCCACTTTAGTCTTTCCACTTTAGTCTGTCCACTTTAGTCTTTCCACTAGTCTCTGTCCACTTTAGTCTTTCCACTTTAGTCTTTCCACTATAGTCTCCACTTTATTCTGTCTAGTACAGTCTCTCCACTATAGTCTTTCCACTATAGTCTGTCCACTTTAGTCTTTCCACTATTCTCTGTACACTTTATTCTTTCCACTATACTCTCCACTTTATTCTGTCCACTTTAGTCTTTCCAATATAGTCTGTCCACTTTAGTCTTTCCACTATTCTCTGTCCACTTTAGTCTTTCCACTATAGTCTCCACTTATTCTGTCCACTACAGTCTTTCCAATATAGTCTTTCCACTATAGTCTGTCCACTTTAGTCTTTCCACTTTAGTCTTTCCACTATAGTCTCCACTTTATTCTGTCCACTACAGTCTTTCCAATATAGTCTTTCCACTATAGTCTGTCCACTTTAGTCTTTCCACTTTAGTCTGTCCACTTTAGTCTGTCCACTATAGTCTGTCCACTTTAGTCTTTCCACTATACTGTCCACTTTAGTCTTTCCACTTTAGTCTTTCCTCTTTAGTCTGTCCACTTTAGTCTTTCCACTATAGTCTGTCCACTTTAGTCTTTCCACTTTATTCTGTCCACTTCAGTGTGTACACTTTAGTTTGTCCACTGAGTCTTTCCACTTCAGTTTTTCCACTATAGTCTGTCCACTTTAGTCTTTCCACTATTCTCTGTCCACTTTAGACTTTCCACTACAGTCTTTCCACTATATTCTTTCCACTATAGTCTGTCCACTTTAGTCTTTCCACTTTTCTCTGTCCACTTTAGTCTTTCCACTATAGTTTCCACTTTATTATGTCCACTACAGTCTTTCCACTATAGTCTGTCCACTTTAGTCTTTCCACTATAGTCTCCACTTTATTCTGTCCACTACATTCTTTCCACTTTAGTCTTTCCACTATTCTCTGTCCACTTTAGTCTTTCCACTATGGTCTCCACTTTATTCTGTCCACTACAGTCTTTCCAATATAGTCTTTCCACTATAGTCTGTCCATTTTAGTCTTTCCAAGATAGTCTCCACTTTATTCTGTCCACTACAGTCTTTCCACTATAGTCTTTCCACTATAGTCTGTCCACTTTAGTCTTTCCACTTTAGTTTTTCCACTTTAGTCTGTCCACTTTAGTCTTTCAACTATAGTCTGTCCACTTTAGTCTTTCCACTTTATTCTGTCCACTTCAGTGTGTACACTTTAGTCGGTCCACTGAGTTTTTCCACTTCAGTCTTTCCACTATAGTCTGTCCACTTTAGTCTTTCCACTATTCTCTGTCCACTTTAGTCTTTCCACTATAGTCTCCACTTTCTTCTGTCCACTACAGTCTTTCAACTATAGTCTTTCCACTATCGTCAGTCCACTTTAGTCTTTCCACTATTCTCTGTCCACTTTAGTCTTTCCACTATAGTCTCCACTTTATTCTGTCCACTACAGTCTTTCCACTATAGTCTGTCAACTTTGGTCTTTCCACTACTCTCTGTCCACTTTAGGCTTTCCACTATAGTCTCCACTTTATTCTGTCCACTAGAGTCTTTCCACTATAGTCTTTCCACTATAGTCTGTCCACTTTAGTCTTTCCACTTTAGTCTTTCCACTATAGTCTCCACTTTATTCTGTCCACTACAGTCTTTCCACTTTAGTCTTTCCACTATTCTCTGTCCACTTTAGTCTTTCCACTTTAGTCTTTCCACTATAGTCTCCACTTTATTCCGTCCACTACAGTCTTACCACTATAGTCTTTCCACTATAGTCTGTCCACTTTAGTCTTTCCACTATTCTCTGTCCACTTTAGTCTTTCCACTATAGTCTCCACTTTATTATGTCCACTACAGTCTTTCCACTATAGTCTGTCCACTTTAGTCTTTCCACTATTCTCTGTCCACATTATTCTTTCCACTATACTCTCCACTTTATTCTGTCCACTTTAGTCTTTCCACTATAGTCTGTCCACTTTAGTCTTTCCACTATTCTCTGTCCACTTTAGTCTTTCCACTATAGTCTCCACTTTATTCTGTCCACTACAGTCTTTCCAAAATAGTCTTTCCACTATAGTCTGTCCACTTTAGTCTTTCCACTTTAGTCTTTCCACTTTAGTCCGTCCACTTTAGTCTTTCCACTATAGTCTGTCCACTTTAGTCTTTCCACTTTAGTCTTTCTACTTTAGTCTGTCCACTTTAGTCTTTCCACTATAGTCTGTCCACTTTAGTCTTTCCACTTTAGTCTTTCCACTTTATTCTGTCAACTGCAGTGTGTACACTTTAGTTTGTCCACTGAGTCTTTCAACTTCAGTCTTTCCACTATAGTCTGTCCACTTTAGTCTTTCCACTATTCTCTGTCCACTTTAGTGTTTCCATTATAGTCTCCACTTTATTCTGTCCACTTTAGTCTTTCCACTATAGTCTGTCCACTTTAGTCTTTCCTCTATTCTCTGTCTATAGTCTAGTCTCCAATTTATTCTGTCCACTACTGTCTTTCCACTTTAGTCTTTCCACTATTCTCTGTCCACTTTAGTCTTTCCACTATAGTCTCCACTTTACTCTGTCCACTACAGTCTTTCCATTGTAGTCTTTCCACTATAGTCTGTCCACTTTAGTCTTTCCTCTATTCTCTGTCCACTTTAGTCTTTCCACTATAGTCTACACTTTATTCTGTCCACTACAGTCTTTCCACTATCGTCTTTCCACTATAATCTGTCCACTTTAGTCTTTCCACTTTAGTTTTTCTACTTTAGTCTGTCCACTTCAGTCTTTCCACTATAGTCTGTCCACTTTAGTCTTTCCACTTTAGTCTTTCCACTATAGTCTCCACTTTATTCTGTCCACTACAGTCTTTCCACTATAGTCTTTCCACTATTGTTTGTCCACTTTAGTCTTTCCACTATTCTCTGTCCACTTTAGTCTTTCCACAATAGTCTCCATTCTATTCTGTCCACTACAGTCTTTCCACTATAGTCTTTCCACTATAGTCTGTCCAATTTAGTCTTTCCACTTTAGTCTTTCCCCTATAGTCTCCACTTTATTCTGTCCACTACAGTCTTTCCACTTTAGTCTTTCCACTAGTCTCTGTCCACTTTAGTCTTTCCACTTTAGTCTTTCCACTATAGTCTCCACTTTATTCTGTCCAGTACAGTCTCTCCACTATAGTCTTTCCACTATAGTCTGTCCACTTTAGTCTTTCCACTATTCTCTGTCCACTTTATTCTTTCCACTATACTCTCCACTTTATTCTGTCCACTTTAGTCTTTCCACTATAGTATGTCCACTTTAGTCTTTCCACTATTCTCTGTCCACTTTAGTCTTTCCACTATAGTCTCCACTTTATTCTGTCCACTACAGTCTTTCCAATATAGTCTTTCCACTATAGTCTGTCCACTTTAGTCTTTCCACTTTAGTCTTTCCACTTTAGTCTGTCCACTTTAGTCTTTCCACTATAGTCTGTCCAGTTTAGTCTTTCCACTATAGTCTGTCCACTTTAGTCTTTCCACTTTAGTCTTTCCACTTTAGTCTGTCCACTTTAGTCTTTCAACTATAGTCTGTCCACTTTAGTCTTTCCACTTTAGTCTTTCCACTTTCTTCTGTCCACTTCAGTGTGTACACTTCAGTTTGTCCACTGAGTCTTTCCACTTCAGTCTTTCCACTATAGTCTGTCCACTTTAGTCTTTCCACTATTCTCTGTCCACTTTCGTCTTTCCACTACAGTCTTTCCACTATAGTCTTTCCACTATAGTCTGTCCACTTTAGTCTTTCCACTATTCTCTGTCCACTTTAGTCTTTCCACTATAGTCTCCACATTATTATGTCCACTACAGTCTTTCCACTATAGTCTGTCCACTTGAGTCTTTCCACTATAGTCTCCACTTTATTCTGTCCACTACAGTCTTTCTACTATAGTCTTTCCACTATAGTCTGTCCACTTTAGTCTTTCCACTTTAGTTTTTTCACTTTAGTCTGTCCACTTTAGTCTTTCCACTATAGTCCGTCCACTTTAGTCTTTCCACTTTAGTCTTTCCACTTTAGTCTTTCCTCTATAGTCTCCACTTTATTCTGTCCACTACATTCTTTCCACTTTATTCTTTCCACTATTCTCTGTCCACTTTAGTCTTTCCACTATAGTCTCCACTTTATTCTGTCCACTACCGTCTTTCCACTATAGTCTCTCCACTATAGTCTGTCCACTTTAGTCTTTCCACTATTCTCTGTCCACTTTAGTCTTTCCACTATAGTCTGTCCACTTTACACTATTCTCTGTCCACTTTAGTCTTTCCACTATACTCTCCACTTTATTATGTCCACTACAGTCTTTACACTATAATCTTTCCACTATAGTCTGTCCACTTTAGTCTTTCCACTATAGTCTCCACTTTATTATGTCCAATACACTATTTCCACTATAGTCTTTCCACTATAGTCTGTCCACTTTAGTCTTTCCACTTTAGTTTTTCCACTTTAGTCTGTCCACTTTATTCTTTCCACTATAGTCTGTCCACTTTAGTCTTTCCACTTTAGTCTTTCCACTTTATTCTGTCCACTTCAGTGTGTACACTTTAGTCTGTCCACTGAGTCTTTCCACTTCAGTCTTTCCACTATAGTCTGTCCACTTTAGTCTTTCCACTTTAGTCTTTCAACTATAGTCTCCACTTTATTCTGTCCACTACATTATTTCCACTTTAGTCTTTCCACTATTCTCTGTCCACTTTAGTCTTTCCACTATAGTCTCCACTTTATTTTGTCCACTACAGTCTTTCAACTACAGTCTTTCCACTATAGTCTGTCCACTTTAGTCTTCCAACTATTCTCTGTCCACTTTAGTCTTTTTACTATAGTCTCCACTTTATTCTGTCCACTACAGTCTTTCCACTATAGTCTGTCAACTTTGGTCTTTCCACTACTCTCTGTCCACTTTAGGCTTTCCACTATAGTCTCCACTTTATTCTGTCCACTAGAGTCTTTCCACTATAGTCTTTCCACTATAGTCTGTCCACTTTAGTCTTTCCACTTTAGTCTTTCCACTATAGTCTCCACTTTATTCTGTCCACTACAGTCTTTCCACTTTAGTCTTTCCACTATTCTCTGTCCACTTTAGTCTTTCCACTTTAGTCTTTCCACTATAGTCTCCACTTTATTCCGTCCACTACAGTCTTTCCACTATAGTCTTTCCACTATAGTCTGTCCACTTTAGTCTTTCCACTATTCTCTGTCCACTTTAGTCTTTCCACTATAGTCTACACTTTATTATGTCCACTACAGTCTTTCCACTATAGTCTGTCCACTTTAGTCTTTCCACTATTCTCTGTCCACTTTATTCTTTCCACTATACTCTCCACTTTATTCTGTCCACTTTAGTCTTTCCACTATAGTCTGTCCACTTTAGTCTTTCCACTATTCTCTGTCCACTTTAGTCTTTCCACTATAGTCTCCACTTTATTCTGTCCACTACAGTCTTTCCAATATAGTCTTTCCACTATAGTCTGTCCACTTTAGTCTTTCCACTTTAGTCTTTCCACTTTAGTCTGTCCACATTAGTCTTTCCACTATAGTCTGTCCACTTTAGTATTTCCACTTTAGTCTTTCCACTTTAGTCTGTCCACTTTAGTCTTTCCACTATAGTCTGTCCACTTTAGTCTTTCCACTTTAGTCTTTCCACTTTATTCTGTCAACTGCAGTGTGTACACTTTAGTTTGTCCACTGAGTCTTTCAACTTCAGTCTTTCCACTATAGTCTGTCCACTTTAGTCTTTCCACTATTCTCTGTCCACTTTAGTCTTTCCACTATAGTCTCCACTTTATTCTGTCCACTACAGTCTTTCCACTATAGTCTGTCAACTTTGGTCTTTCCACTACTCTCTGTCCACTTTAGGCTTTCCACTATAGTCTCCACTTTATTCTGTCCACTAGAGTCTTTCCACTATAGTCTTTCCACTATAGTCTGTCCACTTTAGTCTTTCCACTTTAGTCTTTCCACTATAGTCTCCACTTTATTCTGTCCACTACAGTCTTTCCACTTTAGTCTTTCCACTATTCTCTGTCCACTTTAGTCTTTCCACTTTAGTCTTTCCACTATAGTCTCCACTTTATTCCGTCCACTACAGTCTTACCACTATAGTCTTTCCACTATAGTCTGTCCACTTTAGTCTTTCCACTATTCTCTGTCCACTTTAGTCTTTCCACTATAGTCTCCACTTTATTCTGTCCACTACAGTCTTTCCACTATAGTCTGTCCACTTTAGTCTTTCCACTATTCTCTGTCCACTTTATTCTTTCCACTATACTCTCCACTTTATTCTGTCCACTTTAGTCTTTCCACTATAGTCTGTCCACTTTAGTCTTTCCACTTTAGTCTTTCCACTTTAGTCTGTCAACTTTAGTCTTTCCACTATAGTCTGTCCACTTTAGTCTTTCCACTTTAGTTTTTCCACTTTAGTCTGTCCACTTTAGTCTTTCAACTATAGTCTGTCCACTTTAGTCTTTCCACTTTAGTCTTTCCACTTTATTCTATCCACTTCAGTGTGTACACTTTAGTCGGTCCACTGAGTTTTTCCACTTCAGTCTTTCCACTATAGTCTGTCCACTTTAGTCTTTCCACTATTCTCTGTCCACTTTAGTCTTTCCATTATAGTCTCCACTTTATTCTGTCCACTACAGTCTTTCAACTATAGTCTTTCCACTATCGTCAGTCCACTTTAGTCTTTCCACTATTCTCTGTCCACTTTAGTCTTTCCACTATAGTCTCCACTTTATTCTGTCCACTACAGTCTTTCCACTATAGTCTGTCAACTTTGGTCTTTCCACTACTCTCTGTCCACTTTAGGCTTTCCACTATAGTCTCCACTTTATTCTGTCCACTAGAGTCTTTCCACTATAGTCTTTCCACTATAGTCTGTCCACTTTAGTCTTTCCACTTTAGTCTTTCCACTATAGTCTCCACTTTATTCTGTCCACTACAGTCTTTCCACTTTAGTCTTTCCACTATTCTCTGTCCACTTTAGTCTTTCCACTTTAGTCTTTCCACTATAGTCTCCACTTTATTCCGTCCACTACAGTCTTACCACTATAGTCTTTCCACTATAGTCTGTCCACTTTAGTCTTTCCACTATTCTCTGTCCACTTTAGTCTTTCCACTATAGTCTCCACTTTATTCTGTCCACTACAGTCTTTCCACTATAGTCTGTCCACTTTAGTCTTTCCACTATTCTCTGTCCACTTTATTCTTTCCACTATACTCTCCACTTTATTCTGTCCACTTTAGTCTTTCCACTATAGTCTGTCCACTTTAGTCTTTCCACTATTCTCTGTCCACTTTAGTCTTTCCACTATAGTCTCCACTTTATTCTATCCACTACAGTCTTTCCAATATAGTCTTTCCACTATAGTCTGTCCACTTTAGTCTTTCCACTTTAGTCTTTCCACTTTAGTCTGTCAACTTTAGTCTTTCCACTATAGTCTGTCCACTTTAGTCTTTCCACTTTAGTCTTTCCACTTTAGTCTGTCCACTTTAGTCTTTCCACTATAGTCTGTCCACTTTAGTCTTTCCACTTTAGTCTTTCCACTTTATTCTGTCAACTGCAGTGTGTACACTTTAGTTTGTCCACTGAGTCTTTCAACTTCAGTCTTTCCACTATAGTCTGTCCACTTTAGTCTTTCCACTATTCTCTGTCTATAGTCTAGTCTCCAATTTATTCTGTCCACTACTGTCTTTCCACTTTAGTCTTTCCACTATTCTCTGTCCACTTTAGTCTTTCCACTATAGTCTGTCCACTTTAGTCTTTCCACTATTCTCTGTCTATAGTCTAGTCTCCAATTTATTCTGTCCACTACTGTCTTTCCACTTTAGTCTTTCCACTATTCTCTGTCCACTTTAGTCTTTCCACTTTAGTCTGTCCACTTTAGTCTTTCAACTATAGTCTTTCCACTTTAGTCTTTCAACTATAGTCTCCACTTTATTCTGTCCACTACATTATTTCCACTTTAGTCTTTCCACTATTCTCTGTCCACTTTAGTCTTTCCACTATAGTCTCCACTTTATTCTGTCCACTACAGTCTTTCCAATATAGTCTTTCCACTATAGTCTGTCCACTTTAGTCTTTCCACTTTAGTCTTTCCACTTTAGTCAGTCCACTTTAGTCTTTCCACTATAGTCTGTCCAGTTTAGTCTTTCCACTATAGTCTGTCCACTTTAGTCTTTCCACTTTAGTCTTTCCACTTTAGTCTGTCCACTTCAGTCTTTCCACTAAAGTCTCCACTTTATTCTGTCCACTACAGTCTTTCCACTATAGTCTTTCCACTATGGTCTGTCCACTTTAGTCTTTCCACTTTAGTTTTTCCACTTTAGTCTGTCCACTTTAGTCTTTCCACTATAGTCTGTCCACTTTAGTCTTTCCACTTTAGTCTTTCCACTTTATTCTGTCACTTCAGTGTTTACACTTTAGTCTGTCCACTGAGTCTTTCCACTTCAGTCTTTCCACTATAGTCTGTCCACTTTAGTCTTTCCACTTTAGTCTTTCCACTATAGTCTCCACTTTATTCTGTCCACTACAGTCTTTCCACTATTCTCAGTCCACTTTAGTCTTTCCATTATAGTCTCCACTTTATTCTGTCCACTACAGTCTTTCAACTATAGTCTTTCCACTATCGTCAGTCCACTTTAGTCTTTCCACTATTCTCTGTCCACTTTAGTCTTTCCACTATAGTCTCCACTTTATTCTGTCCACTACAGTCTTTCCACTATAGTCTGTCAACTTTGGTCTTTCCACTACTCTCTGTCCACTTTAGGCTTTCCACTATAGTCTCCACTTTATTCTGTCCACTAGAGTCTTTCCACTATAGTCTTTCCACTATAGTCTGTCCACTTTAGTCTTTCCACTTTAGTCTTTCCACTATAGTCTCCACTTTATTCTGTCCACTACAGTCTTTCCACTTTAGTCTTTCCACTATTCTCTGTCCACTTTAGTCTTTCCACTTTAGTCTTTCCACTATAGTCTCCACTTTATTCCGTCCACTACAGTCTTACCACTATAGTCTTTCCACTATAGTCTGTCCACTTTAGTCTTTCCACTATTCTCTGTCCACTTTAGTCTTTCCACTATAGTCTCCACTTTATTCTGTCCACTACAGTCTTTCCACTATAGTCTGTCCACTTTAGTCTTTCCACTATTCTCTGTCCACTTTATTCTTTCCACTATACTCTCCACTTTATTCTGTCCACTTTAGTCTTTCCACTATAGTCTGTCCACTTTAGTCTTTCCACTATTCTCTGTCCACTTTAGTCTTTCCACTATAGTCTCCACTTTATTCTATCCACTACAGTCTTTCCAATATAGTCTTTCCACTATAGTCTGTCCACTTTAGTCTTTCCACTTTAGTCTTTCCACTTTAGTCTGTCAACTTTAGTCTTTCCACTATAGTCTGTCCACTTTAGTCTTTCCACTTTAGTCTTTCCACTTTAGTCTGTCCACTTTAGTCTTTCCACTATAGTCTGTCCACTTTAGTCTTTCCACTTTAGTCTTTCCACTTTATTCTGTCAACTGCAGTGTGTACACTTTAGTTTGTCCACTGAGTCTTTCAACTTCAGTCTTTCCACTATAGTCTGTCCACTTTAGTCTTTCCACTATTCTCTGTCCCCTTTAGTTTTTCCACTATAGTCTCCACTTTATTCTGTCCACTTTAGTCTGTCCACTATAGTCTGTCCACTTTAGTCTTTCCTCTATTCTCTGTCTATAGTCTAGTCTCCAATTTATTCTGTCCACTACTGTCTTTCCACTTTAGTCTTTCCACTATTCTCTGTCCACTTTAGTCTTTCCACTATAGTCTCCACTTTACTCTGTCCACTACAGTCTTTCCATTGTAGTCTTTCCACTATATTCTGTCCACTTTAGTCTTTCCTCTATTCTCTGTCCACTTTAGTCTTTCCACTATAGTCTACACTTTATTCTGTCCACTACAGTCTTTCCACTATCGTCTTTCCACTATAATCTGTCCACTTTAGTCTTTCCACTTTATTTTTTCCACTTTAGTCTGTCCACTTCAGTCTTTCCACTATAGTCTGTCCACTTTAGTCTTTCCACTTTAGTCTTTCCGCTATAGTCTCCACTTTATTCTGTCCACTACAGTCTTTCCACTATAGTCTTTCCACTATTGTTTGTCCACTTTAGTCTTTCCACTATTCTCTGTCCACTTTAGTCTTTCCACTATAGTCTCCATTCTATTCTGTCCACTACAGTCTTTCCACTATAGTCTTTCCACTATAGTCTGTCCACTTTAGTCTTTCCACTTTAGTCTTTCCCCTATAGTCTCAACTTTATTCTGTCCACTACAGTCTTTCCACTTTAGTCTTTCCACTAGTCTCTGTCCACTTTAGTCTTTCCACTTTAGTCTTTCCACTATAGTCTCCACTTTATTCTGTCCAGTACAGTCTCTCCACTATAGTCTTTCCACTATAGTCTGTCCACTTTAGTCTTTCCACTATTCTCTGTCCACTTTATTCTTTCCACTATACTTTCCACTTTATTCTGTCCACTTTAGTCTTTCCACTATAGTATGTCCACTTTAGTCTTTCCACTATTCTCTGTCCACTTTAGTCTTTCCACTATAGTCTCCACTTTATTCTGTCTACTACAGTCTTTCCAATATAGTCTTTCCACTATAGTCTGTCCACTTTAGTCTTTCCACTTTAGTCTTTCCACTTTAGTCTGTCCACTTTAGTCTTTCCACTATAGTCTGTCCAATTTAGTCTTTCCACTATAGTCTGTCCACTTTAGTCTTTCCACTTTAGTCTTTCCACTTTAGTCTGTCCACTTTAGTCTTTCAACTATAGTCTGTCCACTTTAGTCTTTCCACTTTAGTCTTTCCACTTTCTTCTGTCCACTTCAGTGTGTACACTTCAGTTTGTCCACTGAGTCTTTCCACTTCAGTCTTTCCACTATAGTCTGTCCACTTTAGTCTTTCCACTATTCTCTGTCCACTTTCGTCTTTCCACTACAGTCTTTCCACTATAGTCTTTTCACTATAGTCTGTCCACTTTAGTCTTTCCACTATTCTCTGTCCACTTTAGTCTTTCCACTATAGTCTCCACTTTATTATGTCCACTACAGTCTTTCCACTATAGTCTGTCAACTTTAGTCTTTCCACTATAGTCTCCACTTTATTCTGTCCACTACAGTCTTTCTACTATAGTCTTTTCACTATAGTCTGTCCACTTTAGTCTTTCCACTTTAGTCTTTCCACTATAGTCTCCACTTTATTCTGTCCACTACATTCTTTACACTTTATTCTTTCCACTATTCTCTGTCCACTTTAGTCTTTCCACTATAGTCTCCACTTTATTCTGTCCACTACCGTCTTTCCACTATAGTCTCTCCACTATAGTCTGTCCACTTTAGTCTTTCCACTATTCTCTGTCCACTTTAGTCTTTCCAATATAGTCTGTCCACTTTACACTATTCTCTGTCCACTTTAGTCTTTCCACTATATTCTCCACTTTATTATGTCCACTACAGTCTTTACACTATAATCTTTCCACTATAGTCTGTCCACTTTAGTCTTTCCACTATAGTCTCCACTTTATTATGTCCAATACAGTATTTCTACTATAGTCTTTCCACTATAGTCTGTCCACTTTAGTCTTTCCACTTTAGTTTTTCCACTTTAGTCTGTCCACTTTATTCTTTCCACTATAGTCTGTCCACTTTAGTCTTTCCACTTTAGTCTTTCCACTTTATTCTGTCCACTTCAGTGTGTACACTTTAGTCTGTCCACTGAGTCTTTCCACTTCAGTCTTTCCACTATAGTCTGTCCACTTTAGTCTTTCCACTTTAGTCTTTCAACTATAGTCTCCACTATATTCTGTCCACTACATTATTTCCACTTTAGTCTTTCCACTATTCTCTGTCCACTTTAGTCTTTCCACTATAGTCTCTACTTTATTTTGTCCACTACAGTCTTTCAACTATAGTCTTTCCACTATAGTCTGTCCACTTTAGTCTTCCAACTATTCTCTGTCCACTTTAGTCTTTTTACTATAGTCTCCACTTTATTCTGTCCACTACAGTCTTTCCACTATAGTCTGTCAACTTTGGTCTTTCCACTACTCTCTGTCCACTTTAGGCTTTCCACTATAGTCTCCACTTTATTCTGTCCACTAGAGTCTTTCCACTATAGTCTTTCCACTATAGTCTGTCCACTTTAGTCTTTCCACTTTAGTCTTTCCACTATAGTCTCCACTTTATTCTGTCCACTACAGTCTTTCCACTTTAGTCTTTCCACTATTCTCTGTCCACTTTAGTCTTTCCACTTTAGTCTTTCCACTGTAGTCTCCACTTTATTCCGTCCACTACAGTCTTTCCACTTTAGTCTTTCCACTATAGTCTGTCCACTTTAGTCTTTCCACTTTAGTCTTTCCACTTTAGTCTGTCAACTTTAGTCTTTCCACTATAGTCTGTCCACTTTAGTCTTTCCACTTTAGTCTTTCCACTATTCTCTGTCCACTTTAGTCTTTCCACTATAGTCTCCACTTTATTCTATCCACTACAGTCTTTCCTATATAGTCTTTCCACTATAGTCTGTCCACTTTAGTCTTTCCACTTTAGTCTTTCCACTTTAGTCTGTCAACTTTAGTCTTTCCACTATAGTCTGTCCACTTTAGTCTTTCCACTTTAGTCTTTCCACTTTAGTCTGTCCACTTTAGTCTTTCCACTATAGTCTGTCCACTTTAGTCTTTCCACTTTAGTCTTTCCACTTTATTCTGTCAACTGCAGTGTGTACACTTTAGTTTGTCCACTGAGTCTTTCAACTTCAGTCTTTCCACTATAGTCTGTCCACTTTAGTCTTTCCACTATTCTCTGTCCACTTTAGTTTTTCCACTATAGTCTCCACTTTATTCTGTCCACTTTAGTCTGTCCACTATAGTCTGTCCACTTTAGTCTTTCCTCTATTCTCTGTCTATAGTCTAGTCTCCAATTTATTCTGTCCACTACTGTCTTTCCACTTTAGTCTTTCCACTATTCTCTGTCCACTTTAGTCTTTCCACTATAGTCTCCACTTTACTCTGTCCACTACAGTCTTTCCATTGTAGTCTTTCCACTATATTCTGTCCACTTTAGTCTTTCCTCTATTCTCTGTCCACTTTAGTCTTTCCACTATAGTCTACACTTTATTCTGTCCACTACAGTCTTTCCACTATCGTCTTTCCACTATAATCTGTCCACTTTAGTCTTTCCACTTTAGTTTTTCCACTTCAGTCTGTCCACTTCAGTCTTTCCACTATAGTCTGTCCACTTTAGTCTTTCCACTTTAGTCTTTCCGCTATAGTCTCCACTTTATTCTGTCCACTACAGTCTTTCCACTATAGTCTTTCCACTATTGTTTGTCCACTTTAGTCTTTCCACTATTCTCTGTCCACTTTAGTCTTTCCACTATAGTCTCCATTCTATTCTGTCCACTACAGTCTTTCCACTATAGTCTTTCCACTATAGTCTGTCCACTTTAGTCTTTCCACTTTAGTCTTTCCCCTATAGTCTCAACTTTATTCTGTCCACTACAGTCTTTCCACTTTAGTCTTTCCACTAGTCTCTGTCCACTTTAGTCTTTCCACTTTAGTCTTTCCACTATAGTCTCCACTTTATTCTGTCCAGTACAGTCTCTCCACTATAGTCTTTCCACTATAGTCTGTCCACTTTAGTCTTTCCACTATTCTCTGTCCACTTTATTCTTTCCACTATACTTTCCACTTTATTCTGTCCACTTTAGTCTTTCCACTATAGTATGTCCACTTTAGTCTTTCCACTATTCTCTGTCCACTTTAGTCTTTCCACTATAGTCTCCACTTTATTCTGTCTACTACAGTCTTTCCAATATAGTCTTTCCACTATAGTCTGTCCACTTTAGTCTTTCCACTTTAGTCTTTCCACTTTAGTCTGTCCACTTTAGTCTTTCCACTATAGTCTGTCCAATTTAGTCTTTCCACTATAGTCTGTCCACTTTAGTCTTTCCACTTTAGTCTTTCCACTTTAGTATGTCCACTTTAGTCTTTCAACTATAGTCTGTCCACTTTAGTCTTTCCACTTTAGTCTTTCCACTTTCTTCTGTCCACTTCAGTGTGTACACTTCAGTTTGTCCACTGAGTCTTTCCACTTCAGTCTTTCCACTATAGTCTGTCCACTTTAGTCTTTCCACTATTCTCTGTCCACTTTCGTCTTTCCACTACAGTCTTTCCACTATAGTCTTTTCACTATAGTCTGTCCACTTTAGTCTTTCCACTATTCTCTGTCCACTTTAGTCTTTCCACTATAGTCTCCACTTTATTATGTCCACTACAGTCTTTCCACTATAGTCTGTCAACTTTAGTCTTTCCACTATAGTCTCCACTTTATTCTGTCCACTACAGTCTTTCTACTATAGTCTTTTCACTATAGTCTGTCCACTTTAGTCTTTCCACTTTAGTCTTTCCACTATAGTCTCCACTTTATTCTGTCCACTACATTCTTTCCACTTTATTCTTTCCACTATTCTCTGTCCACTTTAGTCTTTCCACTATAGTCTCCACTTTATTCTGTCCACTACCGTCTTTCCACTATAGTCTCTCCGCTATAGTCTGTCCACTTTAGTCTTTCCACTATTCTCTGTCCACTTTAGTCTTTCCAATATAGTCTGTCCACTTTACACTATTCTCTGTCCACTTTAGTCTTTCCACTATATTCTCCACTTTATTATGTCCACTACAGTCTTTACACTATAATCTTTCCACTATAGTCTGTCCACTTTAGTCTTTCCACTATAGTCTCCACTTTATTATGTCCAATACAGTATTTCTACTATAGTCTTTCCACTATAGTCTGTCCACTTTAGTCTTTCCACTTTAGTTTTTCCACTTTAGTCTGTCCACTTTATTCTTTCCACTATAGTCTGTCCACTTTAGTCTTTCCACTTTAGTCTTTCCACTTTATTCTGTCCACTTCAGTGTGTACACTTTAGTCTGTCCACTGAGTCTTTCCACTTCAGTCTTTCCACTATAGTCTGTCCACTTTAGTCTTTCCACTTTAGTCTTTCAACTATAGTCTCCACTATATTCTGTCCACTACATTATTTCCACTTTAGTCTTTCCACTATTCTCTGTCCACTTTAGTCTTTCCACTATAGTCTCTACTTTATTTTGTCCACTACAGTCTTTCAACTATAGTCTTTCCACTATAGTCTGTCCACTTTAGTCTTCCAACTATTCTCTGTCCACTTTAGTCTTTTTACTATAGTCTCCACTTTATTCTGTCCACTACAGTCTTTCCACTATAGTCTGTCAACTTTGGTCTTTCCACTACTCTCTGTCCACTTTAGGCTTTCCACTATAGTCTCCACTTTATTCTGTCCACTAGAGTCTTTCCACTATAGTCTTTCCACTATAGTCTGTCCACTTTAGTCTTTCCACTTTAGTCTTTCCACTATAGTCTCCACTTTATTCTGTCCACTACAGTCTTTCCACTTTAGTCTTTCCACTATTCTCTGTCCACTTTAGTCTTTCCACTTTAGTCTTTCCACTATAGTCTCCACTTTATTCCGTCCACTACAGTCTTTCCACTTTAGTCTTTCCACTATTCTCTGTCCACTTTAGTCTTTCCACTATAGTCTCCACTTTATTATGTCCACTACAGTCTTTCCACTATAGTCTGTCCACTTTAGTCTTTCCACTATTCTCTTTCCACTTTAGTCTTTCCCCTATAGTCTCCACTTTATTCTGTCCACTACAGTCTTTCCACTTTAGTCTTTCCACTAGTCTCTGTCCACTTTAGTCTGTCCACTTTAGTCTTTCCACTATTCTCTGTCCACTTTATTCTTTCCACTATACTCACCACTTTATTCTGTCCACTTTAGTCTTTCCACTATAGTATGTCCACTTTAGTCTTTCCACTATTCTCTGTCCACTTTAGTCTTTCCACTATAGTCTCCACTTTATTCTGTCCACTACAGTCTTTCCAATATAGTCTTTCCACTATAGTCTGTCCACTTTAGTCTTTCCACTTTAGTCTTTCCAATTTAGTCTGTCCACTTTAGTCTTTCCACTATAGTATGTCCAGTTTAGTCTTTCCACTATAGTGTGTCCACTTTAGTCTTTCCACTTTAGTCTTTCCACTTTAGTCTGTCCACTTTAGTCTTTCAACTATAGTCTTTCCACTTTAGTCTTTCCACTATAGTCTCCACTTTATTCTGTCCACTACAGTCTTTCCAATATAGTCTTTCCACTATAGTCTGTCCACTTTAGTCTTTCCACTTTAGTCTTTCCACTTTAGTCTGTCCACTTTAGTCTTTCCACTATAGTCTGTCCAGTTTAGTCTTTCCACTATAGTCTGTCCACTTTAGTCTTTCCACTTTAGTCTTTCCACTTTAGTCTGTCCACTTCAGTCTTTCCACTAAAGTCTCCACTTTATTCTGTCCACTACAGTCTTTCCACTATAGTCTTTCCACTATGGTCTGTCCACTTTAGTCTTTCCACTTTAGTTTTTCCACTTTAGTCTGTCCACTTTAGTCTTTCCACTATAGTCTGTCCACTTTATTCTTTCCACTTTAGTCTTTCCACTTTATTCTGTCACTTCAGTCTTTACACTTTAGTCTGTCCACTGAGTCTTTCCACTTCAGTCTTTCCACTATAGTCTGTCCACTTTAGTCTTTCCACTTTAGTCTTTCCACTATGGTCTCCACTTTATTCTGTCCACTACATTCTTTCCACTTTATTCTTTCCACTATTCTCTGTCCACTTTAGTCTTTCCACTATAGTCTCCACTTTATTCTGTCCACTACCGTCTTTCCACTATAGTCTCTCCACTATAGTCTGTCCACTTTAGTCTTTCCACTATTCTCTGTCCACTTTAGTCTTTCCACTATAGTCTGTCCACTTTACACTATTCTCTGTCCACTTTAGTCTTTCCACTATAGTCTCCACTTTATTATGTCCACTACAGTCTTTACACTATAATCTTTCCACTATAGTCTGTCCACTTTAGTCTTTCCACTATAGTCTCCACTTTATTATGTCCAATACAGTCTTTCCACTATAGTCTTTCCACTATAGTCTGTCCACTTTAGTCTTTCCACTTTAGTTTTTCCACTTTAGTCTGTCCACTTTAATCTTTCCACTATAGTCTGTCCACTTTAGTCTTTCCACTTTAGTCTTTCCACTTTATTCTGTCCACTTCAGTGTGTACACTTTAGTCTGTCCACTGAGTCTTTCCACTTCAGTCTTTCCACTATAGTCTGTCCACTTTAGTCTTTCCACTTTAGTCTTTCAACTATAGTCTCCACTTTATTCTGTCCACTACATTATTTCCACTTTAGTCTTTCCACTATTCTCTGTCCACTTTAGTCTTTCCACTATAGTCTCCACTTTATTCTGTCCACTACAGTCTTTCAACTATAGTCTTTCCACTATAGTCTGTCCACTTTAGTCTTCCAACTATTCTCTGTCCACTTTAGTCTTTTTACTATAGTCTCCACTTTATTCTGTCCACTACAGTCTTTCCACTATAGTCTTTCCACTATAGTCTGTCAACTTTAGTCTTTCCACTATTCTCTGTCCACTTTAGGCTTTCCACTATAGTCTCCAGTTTATTCTGTCCACTACAGTCTTTTCACTATAGTCTTTCCACTATAGTCTGTCCACTTTAGTCTTTCCACTTTAGTCTTTCCACCATAGTCTCCACTTTATTCAGTCCACTACTGTCTTTCCACTTTAGTCTTTCCACTATTCTCTGTCCACTTTCGGCTTTCCACTTTAGTCTTTCCACTATAGTCTCCACTTTATTCCGTCCAGTACAGTCTTTCCACTGTAGTCTTTCCACTATAGTCTGTCCGCTTTAGTCTTTCCACTATTCTTTGTCCACTTTAGTCTTTCCACTATAGTCTCCACTTTATTCTGTCCACTACAGTCTTTCCACTTTAGTCTTTCCACTATAGTCTTTCCACTTCAGTCTATCCACTTTAGTCTTTCCACTATAGTCTCTCCACTTTAGTCTTTCCACTATAGTCTTTCCACTTTAGTCTGTCCACTTAGTCTTTCCACTTCAGTCTTTTCATCATAGTCTGTCCTCTTTAGTCTTTCCACTATAGTCTCCACTTTATTCTGTCCAATACTGTCTTTCCAATATTCTCTGTCCACTTTAGTCTTTCCACTATAGTCTCCCCTTTATTCTGTCCACTACAGTCTTTCCACTTTAGTCTTTCCACTACAGTCTTTCCACTTCAGTCTGTCCACTTTAGTCTTTCCACTATAGTCTCTCCACTTTAGTCTTTCCACTATAGTCTTTCCACTTTAGTCTGTCCACTTAGTCTTTCCACTTCAGTCTTTTCACTATAGTCTGTAAGATTTAGTCTTTCCACTATAGTCTCAACTTTAGTCTGTCCACTTAGTCTTTCCACTTCAGTCTTTTCACTATAGTCTGTCCTCTTTAGTCTTTCCACTATAGTCTCCACTTTATTCTGTCCACTACTGTCTTTCCACTTTAGTCTTTCCACTATTCTCTGTCCACTTTTGTCTTTCCACTATAGTCTCCACTTTATTCTGTCCACTACAGTCTTTCCACTTTACTCTTTCCACTATAGTCTTTCCACTTCAGTCTGTCCACTTTAGTCTTTCCACTATAGTCTCTCCACTTTAGTCTTTCCACTATAGTCTTTCCACTTTAGTCTGTCCACTTAGTCTTTCCACTTCAGTCTTTTCACTATAGTCTGTCCACTTTAGTCTTTCCACTTTAGTCTTTCCACTATAGTCTCGACTTTATTCCGTCCACTACAGTCTTTCCACTATAGTCTTTCCACTATAGTCTGTCCACTTTAGTCTTTCCACTATTCTCTGTCCACTTTAGTCTTTCCACTATAGTCTCCACTTTATTCTGTCCACTACAGTCTTTCCACTTTAGTTTTTCCACTATAGTCTTTCCACTTCAGTCTGTCCACTTTAGTTTTTCCACTATAGTCTCTCCACTTTAGTCTTTCCACTATAGTCTTTCCACTTTAGTCTGTCCACTTAGTCTTTCCACTTCAGTCTTTTCAATATAGTCTGTCCACTTTAGTCTTTCCACTATAGTCTCCACTTTATTCTGTCCACTACTGTCTTTCCACTTTAATCTTTCCACTATTCTCTGTCCACTTTAGTCTTTCAACTATAGTCTCCACTTTTTTCTGTCCACTACAGTCTTTCCACTGTAGTCTTTCCACTATAGTCTTTCCACTATAGTCTCCACTTTATTCCGTCCACTACAGTCTTTCCACTATAGTCTTTCCACTATAGTTGGTCCACTTTATCCTTTCCACTATTCTCTGTCCACTTTATTCTTTCCACTATTGTCTCCAATTTATTCTGTCCACTACAGTCTTTCCACTTTAGTCTTTCCACTATAGTCTTTCCACTTCAGTCTGTCCACTTTAGTCTTTCCACTATAGTCTCCACTTTATTCTGTCCACTACATTATTTCCACTTTAGTCTTTCCACTATTCTCTGTCCACTTTAGTCTTTCCACTATAGTCTCCACTTTATTCTGGCCACTACAGTCTTTCCACTATAGTCTTTCCACTATAGTCTGTCAACTTTAGTCTTTCCACTATTCTCTGTCCACTTTAGGCTTTCCACTATAGTCTCCACTTTATTCTGTCCACTACAGTCTTTCGACTTTAGTCATTTCCACTATCGTCTGTCCACTTTAGTCTTTCCACTTTAGTCTTTCCACTTTAGTCTGTCCACTTTAGTCTTTCCACTTTAGTCGGTCCACTTTAGTCTTTCCACTATAGTCTGTCCACTTTAGTCTTTCCACTATTCTCTGTCCACTTTAGTCTTTCCACTATAGTCTCCTCTTTATTCTGTCCACTACAGTCTTCCCACTATAGTCTTTCCACTATAGTCTGTCCACTTTAGTCTTTCCACTTTAGTCTTTCCACTTTAGTCTATTCACTTTAGTCTTTCCACTATAGTCTGTCCACTTCAGTCTTTCCACTATAGTCTGTCCACTTTAGTCTTTCTATTTTAGTCGAACCACTTTAGTCTGTCCACTATAGTCTGTCCACTTTAGTCTTTCCACTTTAGTCTTTCCACTTTAGTCTATCCACTTTTCTCTTTCCACTATAGTCTGTCGACTTCAGTCTTTCTATTTTAGTCTTTCCACTTTAGTCTGTCCACTTTAGTCTTTCCACTATAGTCTGTCCACCTTAGTTTTTCCACTTTAGTCTGTCCACTTTAGTCTTTCCACTATAGTCTGTCCACTTTAGTCTTTCCACTTTAGTCTTTCCACTATGGTCTCCACTTTATTCTGTCCACTACATTCTTTCCACTTTAGTCTTTCCACTATTCTCTGTCCACTTTAGTCTTTCCACTATGGTCTCCACTTTATTCTGTCCACTACAGTCTTTCCAATATAGTCTTTCCACTATAGTCTGTCCATTTTAGTCTTTCCACTATAGTCCTCCACTTTATTCTGTCCACTACAGTCTTTCCAATATAGTCTGTCCACTTTAGTCTTTCCACTATAGTCTCCACTTTATTCTGACCACTACAGTCTTTCCACTATAGTCTGTCCACTTTAGTCTTTCCACTATAGTCTTTCCACTTTAGTCTGTCCACTTAGTCTTTCCACTTCAGTCTTTTCACTATAGTCTGTCCACTTTAGTCTTTCCGCTTTCGTCTTTCCACTATTCTCTGTCCACTTTAGTCTTTCCACTATAGTCTCCACTTTACTCTGTCCACTACAGTCTTTCCATTGTAGTCTTTCCACTATAGTCTGTCCACTTTAGTCTTTCCTCTATTCTCTGTCCACTTTAGTCTTTCCACTATAGTCTACACTTTATTCTGTCCACTACGGTCTTTCCACTACAGTCTTTCCACTTTAGTCTTTCCACTATTCTCTGTCCACTTTTGTCTTTCCACTATAGTCTCCACTTTATTCTGTCCACTACAGTCTTTCCACTTTAGTCTTTCCACTATAGTCTTTCCACTTCAGTCTGTCAGATTTAGTCTTTCCACTATAGTCTCTCCACTTTAGTCTTTCCACTATAGTCTTTCCACTTTAGTCTGTCCACTTAGTCTTTCCACTTCAGTCTTTTCACCATAGTCTGTCCACTTTAGTCTTTCCACTTTAGTCTTTCCACTATAGTCTCGACTTTATTCCGTCCACTACAATCTTTCCACTATAGTCTTTCCACTATAATCTGTCCACTTTAGTCTTTCCACTATTCTCTGTCCACTTTAGTCTTTCCACTATAGTCTCCACTTTATTCTGTCCACTACAGTCTTTCCACTTTAGTTTTTCCACTATAGTCTTTCCACTTCAGTCTGTCCACTTTAGTTTTTCCACTATAGTCTCTCCACTTTAGTCTTTCCACTATAGTCTTTCCACTTTAGTCTGTCCACTTAGTCTTTCCACTTCAGTCTTTTCAATATAGTCTGTGCACTTTAGTCTTTCCACTATAGTCTCCACTTTATTCTGTCCACTACTGTCTTTCCACTTTAGTCTTTCCACTATTCTCTGTCCACTTTAGTCTTTCAACTATAGTCTCCACTTTTTTCTGTCCACTACAGTCTTTCCACTGTAGTCTTTCCACTATAGTCTTTCCACTATAGTCTCCACTTTATTCCGTCCACTACAGTCTTTCCACTATAGTCTTTCCACTTTTGTTGGTCCACTTTAGTCTTTCCACTATTCTCTGTCCACTTTATTCTTTCCACTATTGTCTCCACTTTATTCTGTCCACTACAGTCTTTCCACTTTAGTCTTTCCACTATAGTCTTTCCACTTCAGTCTGTCCACTACATTATTTCCACTTTAGTCTTTCCACTATTCTCTGTCCACTTTAGTCTTTCCACTTTTGTTGGTCCACTTTAGTCTTTCCACTATTCTCTGTCCACTTTATTCTTTCCACTATTGTCTCCACTTTATTCTGTCCACTACAGTCTTTCCACTTTAGTCTTTCCACTATAGTCTCCACTTTATTCTGTCCACTACATTATTTCCACTTTAGTCTTTCCACTATTCTCTGTCCACTTTAGTCTTTCCACTATAGTCTCCACTTTATTCTGTCCACTACAGTCTTTCCACTATAGTCTTTCCACCATAGTCTGCCAACTTTAGTCTTTCCACTATTCTCTGTCCACTTTAGGCTTTCCACTATAGTCTCCACTTTATTCTGTCCACTACAGTCTTTCGACTTTAGTCATTTCCACTATCGTCTGTCCACTTTAGTCTTTCCACTTTAGTCTTTCCACTTTAGTCTGTCCACTTTAGTCTTTCCACTTTAGTCGGTCCACTTTAGTCTTTCCACTATAGTCTGTCCACTTTAGTCTTTCCACTTTAGTCTTTCCACTTTAGTCTTTCCACTATAGTCTCCACTTTATTCTGTCCACTACAGTCTTTCCACTATAGTTTTTCCACTATAGTTTGTCCACTTTAGTCTTTCCACTTTTTTCTTTCCACTTTAGTCTGTCCACTTTAGTCTTTCCACTATAGTCTGTCCACTTTAGTCTTTCCACTATTCTCTGTCCACTTTAGTCTTTCCACTATAGTCTCCACTTTATTCTGTCCACTACAGTCTTCCCACTATAGTCTTTCCACTATAGTCTGTCCACTTTAGTCTTTCCACTTTAGTCTTTCCACTTTAGTCTATCCACTTTAGTCTTTCCACTATAGTCTGTCCACTTCAGTCTTTCCACTATAGTCGGTCCACTTTAGTCTTTCTATTTTAGTCTTTCCACTTTAGTCTGTCCACTATAGTCTGTCCACTTTAGTCTTTCCACTTTAGTCTTTCCACTTTAGTCTATCCACTTTTCTCTTTCCAATATAGTCTGTCCACTTTAGTCTTTCCACTATAGTCTGTCGACTTCAGTCTTTCTATTTTAGTCTTTCCACTTTAGTCTGTCCACTTTAGTCTTTCCACTATAGTCTGTCCACCTTAGTTTTTCCACTTTAGTCTGTCCACTTTAGTCTTTCCACTATAGTCTGTCCACTTTAGTCTTTCCACTTTAGTCTTTCCACTACGGTCTCCACTTTATTCTGTCCACTACATTCTTTCCACTTTAGTCTTTCCACTATTCTCTGTCCACTTTAGTCTTTCCACTATGGTCTCCACTTAATTCTGTCCACTACAGTCTTTCCAATATAGTCTTTCCACTATAGTCTGTCCATTTTAGTCTTTCCACTATAGTCTCCACTGTATTCTGTCCACTACAGTCTTTCCACTATAGTCTTTCCACTATAGTCTGTCCACTTTAGTCTTTCCACTTTAGTTTTTCCACTTTAGTCTGTCCACTTTAGTCTTTCCACTATAGTCTGTCCACTTTAGTCTTTCCACTTTAGTCTTTCCACTTTAGTCTGTCCACTTTAGTCTTTCCACTATAGTCTGTCCACTTTAGTCTTTCCACTTTAGTCTTTCCACTTTATTCTGTCAACTGCAGTGTGTAAACTTTAGTCTGTCCACTGAGTCTTTCCACTTCAGTCTTTCCACTATAGTCTGTCCACTTTAGTCTTTCCACTATTCTCTGTCCACTTTAGTCTTTCCACTATAGTCTTCACTTTATTCTGTCCACTACAGTCTTTCAACTATAGTCTGTCAACTTTGGTCTTTCCACTACTCTTTGTCCACTTTAGGCTTTCCACTATAGTCTCCACTTTATTCTGTCCACTGGAGTCTTTCCACTATAGTCTTTCCACTATAGTCTTTCCACTATAGTCTGTCCACTTTAGTCTTTCCACTATTCTCTGTCCACTTTAGTCTTTCCACTATAGTCTCCACTTTATTATGTCCACTACAGTCTTTCCAATATAGTCTGTCCACTTTAGTCTTTCCACTATAGTCTCCACTTTATTCTGTCCACTACAGTCTTTCCACTATAGTCTGTCCACTTTAGTCTTTCCACTATAGTCTTTCCACTTTAGTCTGTCCACTTAGTCTTTCCACTTCAGTCTTTTCACTATAGTCTGTCCACTTTAGTCTTTCCACTTTCGTCTATCCACTATTCTCTGTCCACTTTAGTCTTTCTACTATAGTCTCCACTTTACTCTGTCCACTACAGTCTTTCCATTGTAGTCTTTCCACTATAGTCTGTCCACTTTAGTCTTTCCTCTATTCTCTGTCCACTTTAGTCTTTCCACTATAGTCTACACTTTATTCTGTCCACTACAGTCTTTCCACTATCGTCTTTCCACTATAATCTGTCCACTTTAGTCTTTCCACTTTAGTTTTTCCACTTTAGTCTGTCCACTTCAGTCTTTCCACTATAGTCTGTCCACTTTAGTCTTTCCACTTTAGTCTTTCCACTATAGTCTCCACTTTATTCTGTCCACTACAGTCTTTCCACTATAGTCTTTCCACTATTGTCTGTCCACTTTAGTCTTTCCACTATTCTCTGTCCACTTTAGTCTTTCCACTATAGTCTCCACTCTATTCTGTCCACTACAGTCTTTCCACTATAGTCTTTCCACTATAGTCTTTCCACTTGAGTCTTTCCACTAGTCTCTGTCCACTTTAGTCTTTCCACTTTAGTCTTTCCACTATAGTCTCCACTTTAATCTGTCCAGTACAGTCTCTCCACTATAGTCTTTCCACTATAGTCTGTCCACTTTAGTCTTTCCACTATTCTCTGTCCACTTTATTCTTTCCACTATACTCTCCACTTTATTCTGTCCACTTTAGTCTTTCCACTATAGTCTTTCCACTTTCGTCTTTCCACTATAGTCTCCAATTTATTCTGTCCACTACTGTCTTTCCACTTTAGTCTTTCCACTATTCTCTGTCCACTTTAGTCTTTCCACTATAGTCTCCACTTTACTCTGTCCACTACAGTCTTTCCATTGTAGTCTTTCCACTATAGTCTGTCCACTTTAGTCTTTCCTCTATTCTCTGTCCACTTTAGTCTTTCCACTATAGTCTACACTTTATTCTGTCCACTACAGTCTTTCCACTATCGTCTTTCCACTATAATCTGTCCACTTTAGTCTTTCCACTTTAGTTTTTCCACTTTAGTCTGTCCACTTCAGTCTTTCCACTATAGTCTGTCCACTTTAGTCTTTCCACTTTAGTCTTTCCACTATAGTCTCCACTTTATTCTGTCCACTACAGTCTTTCCACTATAGTCTTTCCACTATTCTCTGTCCATTTTAGTCTTTCCACTATAGTCTCCACTTTATTCTGTCCACTACAGTCTTTCCACTATAGTCTTTCCACTATAGTCTGTCCACTTTAGTCTTTCCACTATAGTCTCCACTTTATTCTGTCCACTACTGTCTTTCCACTTGAGTCTTTCCACTATTCTCTGTCCACTTTAGTCTTTCAACTATAGTCTCCACTTTTTTCTGTCCACTACAGTCTTTCCACTGTAGTCTTTCCACTATAGTCTTTCCACTATAGTCTCCACTTTATTCCGTCCACTACAGTCTTTCCACTATAGTCTTTCCACTATAGTTGGTCCACTTTAGTCTTTCCACTATTCTCCGTCCACTTTATTCTTTCCACTATTGTCTCCACTTTATTCTGTCCACTACAGTCTTTCCACTGTAGTCTTTCCACTATAGTCTTTCCACTTCAGTCTGTCCACTTTAGTCTTTCCACTATAGTCTCCACTTTATTCTGTCCACTACATTATTTCCACTTTAGTCTTTCCACTATTCTCTGTCCACTTTAGTCTTTCCACTATAGTCTCCACTTTATTCTGTCCACTACAGTCTTTCCACTATAGTCTTTCCACTATAGTCTGTCAACTTTAGTCTTTCCACTATTCTCTGTCCACTTTAGGCTTTCCACTATAGTCTCCACTTTATTCTGTCCACTACAGTCTTTCGACTTTAGTCATTTCCACTATCGTCTGTCCACTTTAGTCTTTCCACTTTAGTCTTTCCACTTTAGTCTGTCCACTTTAGTCTTTCCACTTTAGTCGGTCCACTTTAGTCTTTCCAATATAGTCTGTCCACTTTAGTCTTTCCACTTTAGTCTTTCCACTTTAGTCTTTCCACTATAGTCTCCACTTTATTCTGTCCACTACAGTCTTTCAACTATAGTTTTTCCACTATAGTTTGTCCACTTTAGTCTTTCCACTTTTTTCTTTCCACTTTAGTCTGTCCACTTTAGTCTTTCCACTATAGTCTGTTCACTTTAGTCTTTCCACTATTCTCTGTCCACTTTAGTCTTTCCACTATAGTCTCCACTTTATTCTGTCCACTACAGTCTTCCCACTATAGTCTTTCCACTATAGTCTGTCCACTTTAGTCTTTCCACTTTAGTCTTTCCACTTTAGTCTATCCACTTTAGTCTTTCCACTATAGTCTGTCCACTTCAGTCTTTCCATTATAGTCTGTCCACTTTAGTCTTTCTATTTTAGTCTTTCCACTTTAGTCTGTCCACTATAGTCTGTCCACTTTAGTCTTTCCACTTTAGTCTTTCCACTTTAGTCTATCCACTTTTCTCTTTCCAATATAGTCTCTCCACTTTAGTCTTTCCACTATAGTCTGTCGACTTCAGTCTTTCTATTTTAGTCTTTCCACTTTAGTCTGTCCACTTTAGTCTTTCCACTATAGTCTGTCCACCTTAGTTTTTCCACTTTAGTCTGTCCACTTTAGTCTTTCCTATAGTCTGTCCACTTTAGTCTTTCCACTTTAGTCTTTCCACTATGGTCTCCACTTTATTCTGTCCACTACATTCTTTCCACTTTAGTCTTTCCACTATTCTCTGTCCACTTTAGTCTTTCCACTATGGTCTCCACTTCATTCTGTCCACTACAGTCTTTCCACTATAGTCTTTCCACTATAGTCTGTCCATTTTAGTCTTTCCACTATAGTCTCCACTTTATTCTGTCCACTTTAGTCTTTCCACTTTAGTCTTTCCACTTTAGTCTGTCCACTTTAGTCTTTCCACTATAGTCTGTCCACTTTAGTCTTTCCACTTTAGTCTTTCCACTTTATTCTGTCAACTGCAGTGTGTACACTTTAGTCTGTCCACTGAGTCTTTCCACTTCAGTCTTTCCACTATAGTCTGTCCACTTTAGTCTTTCCACTATTCTCTGTCCACTTTAGTCTTTCCACTATAGTCTTCACTTTATTCTGTCCACTACAGTCTTTCAACTATAGTCTTTCCACTATAGTCTGTCCACTTTAGTCTTTCCACTATTCTCTGTCCAATTTAGTCTTTCCACTATAGTCTCCACTTTTTTCTGTCCACTAAAGTCTTTCCACTATAGTCTGTCAACTTTGGTCTTTCCACTACTCTTTGTCCACTTTAGACTTTCCACTATAGTCTCCACTTTATTCTGTCCACTAGAGTCTTTCCACTATAGTCTTTCCACTATAGTCTTTCCACTATTCTCTGTCCACTTTAGTCTTTCCACTATAGTCTTCACTTTATTCTGTCCACTACAGTCTTTCAACTATAGTCTTTCCACTATAGTCTGTCCACTTTAGTCTTTCCACTATTCTCTGTCCAATTTAGTCTTTCCACGATAGTCTCCACTTTTTTCTGTCCACTACAGTCTTTCCACTATAGTCTGTCAACTTTGGTCTTTCCACTACTCTTTGTCCACTTTAGGCTTTCCACTATAGTCTCCACTTTATTCTGTCCACTAGAGTCTTTCCACTATAGTCTTTCCACTTTAGTCTTTCCACTATTCTCCGTCCACTTTAGTCTTTCCACTATAGTCTCCACTTTATTATGTCCACTACAGTCTTTCCAATATAGTCTGTCCACTTTAGTCTTTCCACTTTAGTCTCCACTTTATTCTGTCCACTACAGTCTTTCCACTATAGTCTGTCCACTTTAGTCTTTCCACTATAGTCTTTCCACTTTAGTCTGTCCACTTAGTCTTTCCACTTCAGTCTTTTCACTATAGTCTGTCCACTTTAGTCTGTCCACTTAGTCTTTCCACTTCAGTCTTTTCACTATAGTCTGTCCAATTTAGTCTTTCCACTATCGTCTTTCCACTATAATCTGTCCACTTTAGTCTTTCCACTTTAGTTTTTCCACTTTAGTCTGTCCACTTCAGTCTTTCCACTATAGTCTGTCCACTTTAGTCTTTCCACTTTAGTCTTTCCACTATAGTCTCCACTTTATTCTGTCCACTACAGTCTTTCCACTATAGTCTTTCCACTATTGTCTGTCCACTTTATTCTTTCCACTATTCTCTGTCCACTTTAGTGTTTCCACTATAGTCTCCACTCTATTCTGTCCACTACAGTCTTTCCACTATAGTCTTTCCACTATAGTCTTTCCACTTGAGTCTTTCCACTAGTCTCTGTCCACTTTAGTCTTTCCACTTTAGTCTTTCCACTATAGTCTCCACTTTAATCTGTCCAGCACAGTCTCTCCACTATAGTCTTTCCACTATAGTCTGTCCACTTTAGTCTTTCCACTATTCTCTGTCCACTTTATTCTTTCCACTATACTCTCCACTTTATTCTGTCCACTTTAGTCTTTCCACTATGGTCTTTCCACTTTCGTCTTTCCACTATAGTCTCCAATTTATTCTGTCCACTACTGTCTTTCCACTTTAGTCTTTCCACTATTCTCTTTCCACTTTAGTCTTTCCACTATAGTCTCCACTTTACTCTGTCCACTACAGTCTTTCCATTGTAGTCTTTCCACTATAGTCTGTCCACTTTAGTCTTTCCTCTATTCTCTGTCCACTTTAGTCTTTCCACTATAGTCTTCACTTTATTCTGTCCACTACAGTCTTTCAACTATAGTCTTTCCACTATAGTCTGTCCACTTTAGTCTTTCCACTATTCTCTGTCCAATTTAGTCTTTCCACTATAGTCTCCACTTTATTCTGTCCACTACAGTCTTTCCACTATAGTCTGTCAACTTTGGTCTTTCCACTACTCTTTGTCCACTTTAGGCTTTCCACTATAGTCTCCACTTTATTCTGTCCACTAGAGTCTTTCCACTATAGTCTTTCCACTATAGTCTTACCACTATAGTCTGTCCACTTTAGTCTTTCCACTTTAGTTTTTCCACTTTAGTCTGTCCACTTTAGTCTTTCCACTATAGTCTGTCCACTTTAGTCTTTCCACTTTAGTCTTTCCACTTTAGTCTGTCCACTTTAGTCTTTCCACTATAGTCTGTCCACTTTAGTCTTTCCACTTTAGTCTTTCCACTTTATTCTGTCAACTGCAGTGTGTACACTTTAGTCTGTCCACTGAGTCTTTCCTCTTCAGTCTTTCCACTATAGTCCGTCCACTTTAGTCTTTCCACTATTCTCTGTCCACTTTAGTCTTTCCACTATAGTCTTCACTTTATTCTGTCCACTACAGTCTTTCAACTATAGTCTTTCCACTATAGTCTGTCCACTTTAGTCTTTCCACTATTCTCTGTCCAATTTAGTCTTTCCACTATAGTCTCCACTTTATTCTGTCCACTACAGTCTTTCCACTATAGTCTGTCAACTTTGGTCTTTCCACTACTCTTTGTCCACTTTAGGCTTTCCACTATAGTCTCCACTTTATTCTGCCCACTAGAGTCTTTCCACTATAGTCTTTCCACTATAATCTTTCCACTATAGTCTGTCCACTTTAGTCTTTCCACTTTAGTCTTTCCACTATAGTCTCCACTTTATTCTGTCCACTACAGTCTTTCCACTACAGTCTTTCCACTATTGTCTGTCCACTTTAGTCTTTCCACTATTCTCTGTCCACTTTAGTCTTTCCACTATAGTCTCCACTCTATTCTGTCCACTACAGTCTTTCCACTATAGTCTTTCCACTATAGTCTTTCCACTTGAGTCTTTCCACTAGTCTCTGTCCACTTTAGTCTTTCCACTTTAGTCTTTCCACTATAGTCTCCACTTTAATCTGTCCAGTACAGTCTCTCCACTATAGTCTTTCCACTATAGTCTGTCCACTTTAGTCTTTCCACTATTCTCTGTCCACTTTATTCTTTCCACTATACTCTCCACTTTATTCTGTCCACTTTAGTCTTTCCACTATAGTCTTTCCACTTTCGTCTTTCCACTATAGTCTCCAATTTATTCTGTCCACTACTGTCTTTCCACTTTAGTCTTTCCACTATTCTCTGTCCACTTTAGTCTTTCCACTATAGTCTCCACTTTACTCTGTCCACTACAGTCTTTCCATTGTAGTCTTTCCACTATAGTCTGTCCACTTTAGTCTTTCCTCTATTCTCTGTCCACTTTAGTCTTTCCACTATAGTCTACACTTTATTCTGTCCACTACAGTCTTTCCACTATCGTCTTTCCACTATAATCTGTCCACTTTAGTCTTTCCACTTTAGTTTTTCCACTTTAGTCTGTCCACTTCAGTCTTTCCACTATAGTCTGTCCACTTTAGTCTTTCCACTTTAGTCTTTCCACTATAGTCTCCACTTTATTCTGTCCACTACAGTCTTTCCACTATAGTATTTCCACTATTGTCTGTCCACTTTAGTCTTTCCACTATTCTCTGTCCACTTTAGTCTTTCCACTATAGTCTCCACTCTATTCTGTCCACTACAGTCTTTCCACTATAGTCTTTCCACTATAGTCTTTCCACTTGAGTCTTTCCACTAGTCTCTGTCCACTTTAGTCTTTCCACTTTAGTCTTTCCACTATAGTCTCTACTTTAATCTGTCCAGTACAGTCTCTCCACTATAGTCTTTCCACTATAGTCTGTCCACTTTAGTCTTTCCACTATTCTCTGTCCACTTTATTCTTTCCACTATACTCTCCACTTTATTCTGTCCACTTTAGTCTTTCCACTATAGTCTGTCCACTTTAGTCTTTCCACTATTCTCTGTCCACTTTAGTCTTTCCACTATAGTCTCCACTCTATTCTGTCCACTACAGTCTTTCCACTTTATTCCGTTCACTACAGTCTTTCCACTTTAGTCTTTCCACTAGTCTCTGTCCACTTTAGTCTTTCCACTTTAGTCTTTCCACTATAGTCTCCACTTTAATCTGTCCAGTACAGTCTCTCCACTATAGTCTTTCCACTATAGTCTGTCCACTTTAGTCTTTCCACTATTCTCTGTCCACTTTATTCTTTCCACTATACTCTCCACTTTATTCTGTCCACTTTAGTCTTTCCACTATAGTCTGTTCACTTTAGTCTTTCCACTATTCTCTGTCCACTTTAGTCTTTCCACTATAGTCTCCACTTTATTCTGTCCACTACAGTCTTTCCAATATAATCTTTCCACTATAGTCTGTCCACTTTAGTCTTTCCACTTTAGTCTTTCCACTTTAGTCTGTCCACTTTAGTCTTTCCACTATAGTCTGTCCACTTTAGTCTTTCCACTATAGTCTGTCCACTTTAGTCTTTCCACTTTAGTCTTTCCACTTTAGTCTGTCCACTTTAGTCTTTCAACTATAGTCTGTCCACTTTAGTCTTTCCACTTTAGTCTTTCCACTTTATTCTGTCCACTTCAGTGTGTACACTTCAGTTTGTCGACTGAGTCTTTCCACTTCAGTCTTTCCACTATAGTCTGTCCACTTTAGTCTTTCCACTATTCTCTGTCCACTTTAGTCTTTCCACTACAGTCTTTCCACTATAGTCTTTCCACTATAGTCTGTCCACTTTAGTCTTTCCACTATTCTCTGTCCACTTTAGTCTTTCCACTATAGTCTCCATTTTATTATGTCCACTACAGTCTTTCCACTATAGTCTGTCCACTTTAGTCTTTCCACTATAGTCTCCACTTTATTCTGTCCACTACAGTCTTTCCACTATAGTCTTTCCACTATAGTCTGTCCACTTTAGTCTTTCCACTTTAGTTTTTCCAATTTAGTCTGTCCACTTTAGTCTTTCCACTATAGTCTGTCCTCTTTAGTCTTTCCACTTTAGTCTTTCCACTTTATTCTGTCACTTCAGTGTTTACACTTTAGTCTGTCCACTGAGTCTTTCCACTTCAGTCTTTCCACTATAGTCTGTCCACTTTAGTCTTTCCACTATTCTCTGTCCACTTTAGTCTTTCCACTATAGTCTCCACTTTATTTTGTCCACTACATTCTTTCCACTTTATTCTTTCCACTATTCTCTGTCCACTTTAGTCTGTCCACTATAGTCTCCACTTTCTTCTGTCCACTACCATCTTTCCACTATAGTCTTTCCACTATAGTCTGTCCACTTTAGTCTTTCCACTATTCTCTGTCCACTTTAGTCTTTCCACTATAGTCTGTCCACTTTACACTATTCTCTGTCCACTTTAGTCTTTCCACTATAGTCTCCACTTTATTATGTCCACTACAGTCTTTACACTATAATCTTTCCACTATAGTCTGTCCACTTTAGTCTTTCCACTATATTCTCCACTTTATTATGTCCAATACAGTCTTTCCACTATAGTCTTTCCACTATAGTCTGTCCACTTTAGTCTTTCCACTTTAGTTTTTCCACTTTAGTCTGTCCACTTTATTCTTTCCACTATAGTCTGTCCACTTTAGTCTTTCCACTTTAGTCTTTCCACTTTATTCTGTCCACTTCAGTGTGTACACTTTAGTCTGTCCACTGAGTCTTTCCACTTCAGTCTTTCCACTATAGTCTGTCCACTTTAGTCTTTCCACTTTAGTCTTTCAACTATAGTCACCACTTTATTCTGTCCACTACATTATTTCCACTTTAGTCTTTCCACTATTCTCTGTCCACTTTAGTCTTTCCACTATAGTCTCCACTTTATTCTGTCCACTACAGTCTTTGAACTATAGTCTTTCCACTATAGTCTGTCCACTTTAGTCTTCCAACTATTCTCTGTCCACTTTAGTCTTTTCACTATAGTCTCCACTTTATTCTGTCCACTACAGTCTTTCCACTATATTCTTTCCACTATTATTAATTAATTAATTAATTTATTTATGACCCGCCATTTTGAAAAGGCGGAGTAAATGACAAAAGTAAAGAAAATAAACAAAACACATATATACACACAGAAAAAGACACTTAATTTTTAATCTTCGGTCAGGAAGCAGTGGACGACATCGTGTGCTGGTTGGGCCTTGTTGTCTATGAGTTTTGAAAGTGATGACGAAACATCCAAAAGGGTAACACTTGCGTCTTGAATTTTGAATTTCTCCGTCAATGTATGGTTATGACATAATTTCGACAAGTGGAGCAGGTGCTTTGCATATTTAAAATAACATGATCTCATCTTTTTAATCTCCTTCTTTCGCAGAACATGAGTGACGCCAGAACGAAATAGTATAGAAGGAGCGCAGACGGTGCTGTACAAATTTCCCAAAGCTTTACGATTATAGCGCCCTCGGTTGGGGACGATGCGCCCATAGGCGCTACGGATCGACTTATAAACTTCTTGAACAACCGATGAGCAAAATTTTGACAATGAAGATTTGAATGTTATGCCGAGCCACCGTAGAGAGTCTGTTGATTTGACGATGAACGATCCAAGAGATATAGAAGCTTTAGATGCACTCGAACAATTTGACGAAGGGTTGAAATGCAGGTACTCACATTTTGAAAGGTTAACTTCAAGGCCAATTTTCAGAAGTTCTGACGACAGCTTACTTACATTTTTTGTGAGTGTGGATCGGCTACGGCTTACTAAGAGCAAGTCGTCCGCATAGGCTATGTAGCTGAAGGCATAGTCTTTATAGAAGTAAGCAGGAAGCAAAGAATCGAGACAAGAAGATATGGCCGATTTGAAGATGTAGGGAGATAAGACTCCCCCTTGGCGAACACCAGTTCGGACAGAAATAATCTCTGACAAGCTACCTTGCCATTTGAACCTTACTGAAGAATGACCATACCAAAATTTTAACAGATAGACGACAGACAGATTCACGCCAGAAGTAATGAGAGAAAATAGGGCCTGAGAATGCGTTATATTGTCAAAAGCACCAGCTATATCTATAGAACATATATGTATAGAAGACTTGTCGCGGGTAGCCTGTTTCATCATTTTTGTCAATATGTGATGAGCATGCGCACAACCGGCGCTCGAACGGAATCCAAACTGCATTGAACCAAAGCTACATTTTTCAACTACTTCTGGAAGAAGGACGTATTCCAGGATTTTGCTTATGGTACAAGAAACTGTAATTGGCCGATAGCTTTTGCAAAGGTCCGCGTCTTTCCCTCGCTTAATCACCGATGTTATAGTACCCAGGAGGAAACTATTCGGAACCAAACCCTGGCATAAACAAATTTGAAATAGCAGCTGAAGGTGTTGTGTTAAAGCTGGACACTCAATTTTGAAAAAATCGGCACTAAGGCCATCAGAATCTGTAGAACCAGTTCTTCTTAATTTTCGGAAAGCAATTTCGATGGAAGAACAAGTAACGGGAAGAACAGAAGGTTGAAATATTTTCCTTGGTAGGTATTTAAGAAGTAAATTTTCAAAGTGCTGCTGAATCTGGTTTTTGCAACCACTGAATAGACCACGGTGGTGGTTGGTCCAGTCAGCCATAGTTAGCGCGGAAGGAGGTACAGCTGAACCTTTATCTGTACGAAGGACCTTTTGCCACGCTTTTTTGTCACTGGGAGCATCTAAGCCATTCAAACGAGCATTTTTAAGTGAAGATTTGTATTCACGCTTTGTTTTAGCTTTTAGATTAAAAACAGTACCATTCCCTGGTCGTCCACAAGCAATCCAAATTTTTAGCCAAAATTTTGCTGTGTTTTTTGCCTTCTTAACTTCAGGACTGACTTTCCAAATAGGTTTCCTTGTACCAACTCGAATTCTCTCAGTCGGTACAGCAATATCGGCTGCCAATTTCAAGCAATGGACAAGCTCGCTATAATAACAATTAATATCAACGGACGAAGTAGTAGCTGCTATACCAGTCTGAAGAAGGTGAAAAGGAACTTTTAAAAGCGAGAGAAGATTAGTTAATTTAGAAATGTAGAGCACAGTATCTATACAATTCCAGTTACGCTTTTGGATCCAAGCCTTCTTGGGATTTGGACGACTGATTCGAGCAACAGGGACAACCAAACAGAAAGACAGAGGCAGATGGTCGTCCTCAATTTTCTCCTCATCAACCTCAACAATACCGTCAATGAGACTTGTTTCAGAAACAATCAAATGATCAAGGTTGGAAACATTAGCGCCACGATTATGTCTATATGAAAAGGGTAGAGACTTCTCAATGAGACTGTGAGCTACCGGTAAAGAATCGAAAAATAAATCAGTCCGTACAGAAGAAGTTAGAAGATCAGTGTTAATATCACCAACAAGAGCCCATTTCATTCCTTTCCTTGAAATGTCTGATAGAAGTGTTCTGATTTTCTGACAAGCCTTAGCAAATGAACTATGTGATGCAATGTTCCGCCGGTCGCAAGGTAAATATACATTAACAAGAACAATATTGTCCAACTGAACGGCAAGAGCATAACGCCCAGACTGGAACAGTTTTGGTGGTGCTGAACACTCGCTGGCTCGAAGAAAAACGGCTAACCCACCTTAAGGACGACCTCTAGTTTTCATTGCCGGCTGAATGAACACAAAGTGCTCAGGAGATCGGCGCAAACTTTCGCTACTAGGGGCGGATAGCAGATGCTCTTGAAGACAAAGAATGTCCGAGCTGCCTAGCAAATCATCAAGTAGAAGATCTTTGTCCTTAGTGCCATTTACATTTAATGACACACAGCGCAGTTTCTTTTCCTGAAAAACCATTATTTGCCAAGTCCCACGGCCTTCCTCATAACGCTGCATCTGAGGCTAAAAGAGACATGACAGCCGTCGCAATTGGCACACTTTGGAGGCAGTGAGCAAGGGGAATCTTTGCTATAACTGTGGCAACCAGCACAACGAGCGCATTTTGGAGAATCAGATGGATGCGGGCATTTGGCTATACCGTGGTTTGGGGATTGACAGCGATAGCAGCGCTTGGGCATTCGGTGGAATTCATGAACACGAAAAACTTCATACCCGATTTTTACCCCGATTTTCATAGCTGTAAGGAGACCAACTTGACTTTTGAACCCGATTTTGAAAGAACGAGAGCCCGAAATAGGCACGACTTCATAAGAATCAGGAATCAGGGTCTTCAAGGCGTCGGCCGTAATGGTGGCTGGAACACTCCTGACGACACCCAAAAATTTAGGAGACATAACTTTGGCAGTAGTACCCTCCGGCAAACCTTTGGTGATTGATCTCGCAACAACCTCTGCATAAGAAGCACTTGAAGTGTGGACGATGAGACGATTTCTTTGAGTATTCGCTCTGACATTAGTAATCCCTTCGTTACCTTCAACGGTGTCAATGTGTTGCGTCCTGGAATCAATGTTAAGAAGATCCGACGGGACATTACTAACAACAACAGTGTGCGTATCTGAAGGTGGTGAGGGAGGGATGGCCGTCAAAGCCTCGGCACGAGTGGAAATAGCGGTGAAGCGATCAAGAGTAGAAACTGCTTCAGCAATAAAACGGACATCGTTAGCAACAGCGCTTAGCTTGCTACTCAATACAGATATGGCAACAGCTGGAACGACCGGAACTTCGCTCGGAAATCGTATGACGAAATCCGGAACAGCAACGTCCAAGTCATCACAGCGAAGGAAAGCATCCACAATATCACACAGATGATTGGCCTGGGCATTTCTTCTCGGGGGGAGCTCACTGGGACAGAAACTTTTTCGCAGCCACAATCGCGTCAATAGTGAAGAACTCTGCAGCAAACTTTTTGACCGAATTTGTATCAACTCCCGAGTAAAGACTTTTCTGAAAAAAATTCAAAACTGGCTGATAAACCAGACTAACTGACATCTCGTCATTGCCTTCACTTGGCGCCATTCCACAAACGCAGACTTTCAGTAACGGTTTTCAACGGTTTCACAAACAAAAAGTTAACCGGTATTTGCGACCGTTCAGGTCAACGGTCAGTTGAAGACTATAGTCTGTCAACTTTAGTCTTTCCACTATTCTCTGTCCACTTTAGGCTTTCCACTATAGTCTCCACTTTATTCTGTCCACTACGGTTTTTCCACTATAGTCTTTCCACTATAGTCTGTCCACTTTAGTCTTTCCACTTTAGTCTTTCCACTATAGTCTCCACTTTATTCAGTCCACTACTGTCTTTCCACTTTAGTCTTGCCACTATTCTCTGTCCACTTTAGTCTTTCCACTATAGTCTCCACTTTATTCTGTCCACTACAGTCTTTCCACTATAGTCTTTCCACTATAGTCTGTCCACTTTAGTCTTTCCACTATTCTCTGTCCACTTTAGTCTTTCCACTAGAGTCTCCACTTTATTCTGTCCACTACAGTCTTTCCACTTTAGTCTTTCCACTATAGTCTTTCCACTTCAGTCTGTCCACTTTAGTCTTTCCACTATAGTCTCTCCACTTTAGTCTTTCCACTATAGTCTTTCCACTTTAGTCTGTCCACTTAGACTTTCCACTTCAGTCTTTTCACTATAGTCTGTCCTCTTTAGTCTTTCCACTATAGTCTCCACATTATTCTGTCAACTACTGTCTTTCCACTTTAGTCTTTCCACTATTCTCTGTCCACTTTAGTCTTTCCACTATAGTCTCCACTTTATTCTGTCCACTACAGTCTTTCCACTTTAGTCTTTCCACTATAGTCTTTCCACTTCAGTCTGTCCACTTTAGTCTTTCCACTATAGTGTCTCCACTTTAGTCTTTCCACTATAGTCTTTCCACTTTAGTCTTTCCACTATTCTCTGTCCACTTTAGTCTTTCCACTATAGTCTCCACTTTATTCTGTCCACCAAAGTCTTTCCACTGTAGTTTTTCCACTCTAGTCTGTCCACTTCAGTCTTTCCACTATAGTCTGTCCACTTTAGTCTTTCCACTTTAGTCTTTCCACTATAGTCTCCACTTTACTCTGTCCACTAAAGTCTTTCCACTGTAGTCTTTCCACTTTAGTCTGTCCACTCTTAGTCTTTCCACTTCAGTCTTTTCACTATAGTCTGTCCACTTTAGTCTTCCCACTATAGTCTCCACTTTATTCTGTCCACTATTGTCTTTCCACTTTAGTCTTTCCACTATTCTCTGTCCACTATAGTCTTTCCACTATAGTCTGTCCACTTTAGTCTTTCCACTATTCTCTGTCCACTTTAGTCTTTCCACTATAGTCTCCACTTTATTATGTCCACTACAGTCTTTCCACTTTAGTCTTTCCACTATAGTCTTTCCACTTCAGTCTGTCCACTTTAGTCTTTCCACTATAGTCTCTCAACTTTAGTCTTTCCACTATAGTCTTTCCACTTTAGTCTGTCCACTTAGTCTTTCCACTTCAGTTTTTTCACTATAGTCTGTCCACTTTAGTCTTTCCACTATAGTCTCCACTTTATTCTGTCCACTACTGTCTTTCAACTTTAGTCTTTCCACTATTCTCTGTCCACTTTAGTCTTTCCACTATAGTCTCCACTTTATTCTGTCCACTAAAGTCTTTCCACTGTAGTTTTTCCACTCTAGTCTGTCCACTTCAGTCTTTCCACTGTAGTCTGTCCACTTTAGTCTTTCCACTTTAGTCTTTCCACTATAGTCTCCACTTTATTCTTTCCACTACAGTCTTTCCACTATAGTTCCACTATAGTCTTTCCACTATAATCTGTCAATTTTAGTCTTTCCACTATTCTCTGTCCACTCTAGTCTTTCCACTATAGTCTCCACTTTATTCTGTCCACTACAGTCTATCCACTATAGTCTTTCCACTATAGTCTGTCCACTTTAGTCTTTCCACTATTCTCTGTCCACTTTATTCTTTCCACTATACTCTCCACTTTATTCTGTCCACTAAAGTCTTTCCACTATAGTCTGTACACTTTAGTCTTTCCACTTTAGTCTTTCCACTTTAGTCTGTCCACTTTAGTCTTTCCACTATAGTCTGTCCACTTTAGTCTTTCCACTATTCTCTGTCCACTTTAGTCTTTCCACTTTAGTCTTTCCACTATAGTCTCCACTTTATTCTGTCCACTACAGTCTTTCAACTATAGTCTTTCCACTATAGTCTGTCCACTTTAGTCTTTCCACTATTTTCTGTCCACTTTAGTCTTTCCACTATAGTCTCCACTTTATTCTGTCCACTACAGTCTTTCCACTATAGTCTTTCCACTATAGTCTTTCCACTATAGTCTGTCAACTTTAGTCTTTCCACTATTCTCTGTCCACTTTAGGCTTTCCACTATAGTCTCCACTTTATTCTGTCCACTACAGTCTTTCCACTATAGTCTTTCCACTATAGTCTGTCCACTTTAGTCTTTCCACTTTAGTCTTTCCACTGAAGTCTCCACTTTATTCTGTCCTTTACAGTCTTTCCACTTTAGTCTTTCCACTATTCTCTGTCCACTTTAGTCTTTCCACTTTAGTCTTTCCACTACAGTCTCCACTTTATTCCGTCCACTACAGTCTCTCCACTATAGTCTTTCCACTATAGTCTGTCCACTTTAGTCTTTCCAATATTCTCTGTTCACTTTAGTCTTTCCACTATTCTCGGTCCACTTTAGTCTTTCAACTATAGTCTCCACTTTATTATGTCCACTACAGTCTTTCCACTATAGTCTTTCCCCTATAGTCTTTCCACTATAGTCTGTCAACTTTACTCTTTCCACTATTCTCTGTCCACTTTAGGCTTTCCACTATAGTCTCCACTTTATTCTGTCCACTACAGTCTTTCCACTATAGTCTTTCCACTATAGTCTGTCCACTTTAGTCTTTCCACTTTAGCACTACAGTCTTTCCACTATAGTCTTTCCACTATAGTCTGTCCACTTTAGTCTTTCCACTTTAGTTTTTCCACTTTAGTTTGTCCACTGAGTCTTTCAACTTTAGTCTTTCCACTATAGTCTTTTCACTTCATTCTGTCCACTTTAGTCTTTCCACTATAGTCTGTCCACTTTAGTCTTTCCACTATAGTCTTTCCACTTTAGTCTGTCCACTTAGTCTTTCCACTTCAGTCTTTCCACTATAGTCTGTCCACTTTAGTCTTTCCACTATTCTCTGTCCACTTAAGTCTTTCCACTACAGTCTTTCCACTATAGTCTTTCCACTATAGTCTGTCCACTTTAGTCTTTCCACTATTCTCTGTCCACTTTAGTCTTTCCACTATAGTCTCCACTTTATTATGTCCACTACAGTCTTTCCACTATAGTCTGTCCACTTTAGTCTTTCCACTATAGTCTCCACTTTATTCTGTCCACTTTAGTCTTTCCACTATAGTCTTTCCACTATAGTCTGTCCACTTTAGTCTTTCCACTTTAGTTTTTCCGTTTTAGTCTGTCCACTTTAGTCTTTTCACTATAGTCTGTCCACTTTAGTCTTTCCACTTTTGTCTTTCCACTTTATTCTGTCCACTTCAGTGTGTACACTTTAGTCTGTCCACTGAGTCTTTCCACTTCAGTCTTTCCACTATAGTCTGTCCACTTTAGTCTTTCCACTTTAGTCTTTCCACTATAGTCTCCACTTTATTCTGTCCACTACAGTCTTTCCACTATAGTTCCACTATAGTCTTTGCACTATAATCTGTCAACTTTAGTCTTTCCACTATTCTCTGTCCACTTTAGTCTTTCCACTATAGTCTCCACTTTATTCTGTCCACTACAGTCCCTCCACTACAGTCTTTCCACTATAGTCTGTCCACTTTAGTCTTTCCACTTTAGTCTTTCCACTTTAGTCTGTCCACTTTAGTCTTTCCACTATAGTCTGTCCACTTTAGTCTTTCCACTGTAGTCTCCACTTTATTCTGTCCACTACAGTCTTTCAACTATAGTCTTTCCACTATAGCCTGTCCACTTGAGTCTTTCCACTATTCTCTGTCCACTTTAGTCTTTCCACTATAGTCTCCACTTTATTCTGTCCACTACAGTCTTTCCACTATATTCTTTCCCCTATAGTCTTTCCACTATAGTCTGTCAACTTTAGTCTTTCCACTATTCTCAGTCCACTTTAGGCTTTCCACTATAGTCTCCACTTTATTCTGTCCACTACAGTCTTTCCACTATAGTCTGTCCACTTTAGTCTTTCCAATATTCTCTGTTCACTTTAGTCTTTCCACTATTCTCTGTCCACTTTAGTCTTTCAACTATAGTCTCCACTTTATTATGTCCACTACAGTCTTTCCACTATAGTCTTTCCCCTATAGTCTTTCCACTATAGTCTGTCAACTTTAGTCTTTCCACTATTCTCTGTCCACTTTAGGCTTTCCACTATAGTCTCCACTTTATTCTGTCCACTACAGTCTTTCCACTATAGTCTTTCCACTATAGTCTGTCCACTTTAGTCTTTCCACTTTAGTCTTTCCACTATAGTCTCCACTTCATTCTGTCCACTACAGTCTTTCCACTATAGTCTTTCCACTATAGTCTGTCCACTTTAGTCTTTCCACTATAGTCTTTCCACTTTAGTCTGTCCACTTAGTCTTTCCACTTCAGTCTTTCCACTATAGTCTGTCCACTTTAGTCTTTCCACTATTCTCTGTCCACTTTAATCTTTCTACTACAGTCTTTCCACTATAGTCTTTCCACTATAGTCTGTCCACTTTAGTCTTTCCACTATTCTCTGTCCACTTTAGTCTTTCCACTATAGTCTCCACTTTATTATGTCCACTACAGTCTTTCCACAATAGTCTGTCCACTTTAGTCTTTCCACTATAGTCTCCACTTTATTCTGTCAACTTTAGTCTTTCCACTATAGTCTTTCCACTATAGTCCGTCCACTTTAGTCTTTCCACTTTAGGTTTTTCACTTTAGTCTGTCCACTTTAGTCTTTTCACTATAGTCTGTCCACCTTAGTCTTTCCACTTTTGTCTTTCCACTTTATTCTGTCCACTTCAGTGTGTACACTTTAGTCTGTCCACTGAGTCTTTCCACTTCAGTCTTTCCACTATAGTCTGTCCACTTTAGTCTTTCCACTTTAGTCTTTCCACTATAGTCTCCACTTTATTCTGTCCACTACAGTCTTTCCACTATAGTTCCACTATAGTCTTTGCACTATAATCTGTCAACTTTAGTCTTTCCACTATTCTCTGTCCACTTTAGTCTTTCCACTATAGTCTCCACTTTATTCTGTCCACTACAGTCTCTCCGCTATAGTCTTTCCACTATAGTCTGTCCACTTTAGTCTTTCCACTATTCTCTGTCCACTTTATTCTTTCCACTATACTCTCCACTTTATTCTGTCCACTACAGTCTTTCCACTATAGTCTGTCCACTTTAGTCTTTCCACTTTAGTCTTTCCACTTTAGTCTTTCCACTATAGTCTGTCCACTTTAGTCTTTCCACTATTCTCTGTCCACTTTAGTCTTTCCACTTTAGTCTTTCCACTGTAGTCTCCACTTTATTCTGTCCACTACAGTCTTTCAACTATAGTCTTTCCACTATAGCCTGTCCACTTGAGTCTTTCCACTATTCTCTGTCCACTTTAGTCTTTCCACTAAAGTCTCCACTTTATTCTGTCCACTACAGTCTTTCCACTATAGTCTTTCCCCTATAGTCTTTCCACTATAGTCTGTCAACTTTAGTCTTTCCACTATTCTCAGTCCACTTTAGGCTTTCCACTATAGTCTCCACTTTATTCTGTCCACTACAGTCTTTCCACTATAGTCTTTCCACTATAGTCTGTCCACTTTAGTCTTTCCAATATTCTCTGTTCACTTTAGTCTTTCCACTATTCTCTGTCCACTTTAGTCTTTCAACTATAGTCTCCACTTTATTATGTCCACTACAGTCTTTCCACTATAGTCTGTCCACTTTAGTCTTTCCACTATAGTCTCCACTTTATTCTGTCCACTACAGTCTTTCCACTTTAGTCTTTCCACTATAGTCTGTCCACTTTAGTCTTTCCACTTTAGTTTTTCCACTTTAGTTTGTCCACTGAGTCTTTCCACTTTAGTTTTTCCACTATAGTCTTTTCACTTCATTCTGTCCACTTTAGTCTTTCCACTATAGTCTGTCCACTTTAGTCTTTCCACTATAGTCTTTCCACTTAAGTCTGTCCACTTAGTCTTTCCACTTCAGTCTTTCCACTATAGTCTGTCCACTTTAGTCTTTCCACTACAGTCTTTCCACTATAGTCTTTTCACTATAGTCTGTCCACTTTAGTCTTTCCACTATTCTCTGTCCACTCTAGTCTTTCCACTATAGTCTCCACTTTATTATGTCCACTACAGTCTTTCCACTATAGTCTGTCCACTTTAGTCTTTCCACTATTCTCTGTCCACTTTAGTCTTTCCACTACAGTCTTTCCACTATAGTCTTTCCACTATAGTCTGTCCACTTTAGTCTTTCCACTATTCTCTGTCCACTTTAGTCTTTCGACTATAGTCTCCACTTTATTATGTCCACTACAGTCTTTCCACTATAGTCTGTCCACTTTAGTCTTTCCACTATAGTCTCCACTTTATTCTGTCCACTTTAGTCTTTCCACTATAGTCTTTCCACTATAGTCTGTCCACTTTAGTCTTTCCACTTTAGTTTTTCCACTTTAGTCTGTCCACTTTAGTCTTTCCACTATAGTCTGTCCACTTTAGTCTTTCCACTTTTGTCTTTCCACTTTATTCTGTCCACTTCAGTGTGTACACTTTAGTCTGTCCACTGAGTCTTTCCACTTCAGTCTTTCCACTATAGTCTGTCCACTTTAGTCTTTCCACTTTAGTCTTTCCACTACAGTCTCCACTTTATTCTGTCCACTACAGTCTTTCCACTATAGTTCCACTATAGTCTTTGCACTATAATCGGTCAACTTTAGTCTTTCCACTATTCTCTGTCCACTTTAGTCTTTCCACTATAGTTTCCACTTTATTCTGTCCACTACAGTCTCTCCACTATAGTCTTTCCACTATAGTCTGTCCACTTTAGTCTTTCCACTATTCTCTGTCCACTTTATTCTTTCCACTATACTCTCCACTTTATTCTGTCCACTACAGTCTTTCCACTATAGTCTGTCCACTTTAGTCTTTCCACTTTAGTCTTTCCACTTTAGTCTGTCCACTTTAGTCTTTCCACTATAGTCTGTCCACTTTAGTCTTTCCATTATTCTCTGTCCACTTTAGTCTTTCCACTTTAGTCTTTCCACTGTAGTCTCCACTTTATTCTGTCCACTACAGTCTTTCAACTATAGTCTTTCCACTATAGCCTGTCCACTTGAGTCTTTCCACTATTCTCTGTCCACTTTAGTCTTTCCACTATAGTCTCCACTTTATTCTGTCCACTACAGTCTTTCCACTATAGTCTTTCCGCTATAGTCTTTCCACTATAGTCTGTCAACTTTAGTCTTTCCACTATTCTCAGTCCAGTTTAGGCTTTCCACTATAGTCTCCACTTTATTCTGTCCACTACAGTCTTTCCACTATAGTCTTTCCACTATAGTCTTTCTACTATAGTCTGTCCACTTTAGTCTTTCCAATATTCTCTGTTCACTTTAGTCTTTCCACTATTCTCTGTCCACTTTATTCTTTCCACTATACTCTCCACTTTATTCTGTCCACTACAGTCTTTCCACTATAGTCTGTCCACTTTAGTCTTTCCACTTTAGTCTTTCCACTTTAGTCTGTCCACTTTAGTCTTTCCACTATAGTCTGTCCACTTTAGTCTTTCCATTATTCTCTGTCCACTTTAGTCTTTCCACTTTAGTCTTTCCACTGTAGTCTCCACTTTATTCTGTCCACTACAGTCTTTCAACTATAGTCTTTCCACTATAGCCTGTCCACTTGAGTCTTTCCACTATTCTCTGTCCACTTTAGTCTTTCCACTATAGTCTCCACTTTATCTGTCCACTACAGTCTTTCCACTATAGTCTTTCCGCTATAGTCTTTCCACTATAGTCTGTCAACTTTAGTCTTTCCACTATTCTCAGTCCAGTTTAGGCTTTCAACTATAGTCTCCACTTTATTATGTCCACTACAGTCTTTCCACTATAGTCTGTCCACTTTAGTCTTTCCACTATAGTCTCCACTTTATTCTGTCCACTACAGTCTTTCCACATTAGTCTTTCCACTATAGTCTGTCCACTTTAGTCTTTCCACTTTAGTTTTTCCACTTTAGTTTGTCCACTGAGTCTTTCCACTTTAGTTTTTCCACTATAGTCTTTTCACTTTATTCTGTCCACTTTAGTCTTTCCACTATAGTCTGTCCACTTTAGTCTTTCCACTATAGTCTTTCCACTTAAGTCTGTCCACTTAGTCTTTCCACTTCAGTCTTTCCACTATAGTCTGTCCACTTTAGTCTTTCCACTACAGTCTTTCCACTATAGTCTTTTCACTATAGTCTGTCCACTTTCGTCTTTCCACTAGTCTCTGTCCACTCTAGTCTTTCCACTATAGTCTCCACTTTATTATGTCCACTACAGTCTTTCCACTATAGTCTGTCCACTTTAGTCTTTCTACTTTAGTCGGTCAACTTTAGTCTTTCCACTATAGTCTGTCCACTTTATTCTTTCCACTTTAGTCTTTCCACTTTATTCTGTCCACTTCAGTGTGTACACTTTAGTCTGTCCACTGAGTCTTTCCACTTCAGTCTTTCCACTATAGTCTGTCCACTTTAGTCTTTCCATTTCAGTCTTTCCACTATTCTCTGTCAACTTTAGTTTTTCCACTATAGTCTGTCCACTTTAGTCTTTCCACTATTCTCTGTCCACTTTAGTCTTTCCACTATAGTCTCCACTTTATTATGTCCACTACAGTCTTTCCACTATAATCTTTCCACTATAGTCTGTCCACTTTAGTCTTTCAACTATAGTCTCCACTTTATTATGTCCAATACAGTCTTTCCACTATCACTATAGTCTGTCCACTTTAGTCTTTCCACTTTAGTTTTTCCACTTTAGTCTGTCCACTATAGTCTTTCCACAATAGTCTGTCCACTTTAGTATTTCCACTATTCTCTGTCCACTTTAGTCTTTCCACTATAGTCTCCACTTTATTCTGTCCACTACGGTCTTTCCACTATAGTCTTTCCACTATAGTCTGTCCACTTTAGTCTTTCCACTATTCTCTGTCCACTTTAGTCTTTCCACTATAGTCTGTCCACTTTAGTCTTTCCACTATTCTCTGTCCACTTTAGTCTTTCCACTATAGTCTCCACTTTATTATGTCCTCCACAGTCTTTCCACTATAATCTTTCCACTATAGTCTGTCCATTTTAGTCTTTCAATTATAGTCTCCACTTTATTATGTCCAATACAGTCTTTCCACTATCACTATAGTCTGTCCACTTTAGTCTTTCCACTTTAGTTTTTCCACTTTAGTCTATCCACTATAGTCTTTCCACTATAGTTTGTCCACTTTAGTCTTTCCACTATTCTCTGTCCACTTTAGTCTTTCCACTATAGTCAGTCCCCTTTAGTCTTTCCACTATTCTCTGTCCACTTTAGTCTTTCCACTACAGTCTCCACTTTATTATGTCCACTACAGTCTTTCCACTATAATCTTTCCAATATAGTCTGTCCACTTTAGTCTTTCCACTATAGTCTCCACTTTATTATGTCCAATACAGTCTTTCAACTATAGTCTTTCCACTATAGTCTGTCCACTTTAGTCTTTCCACTTTAGTTTTTCCACTTTAGTCTGTCCACTTTAGTCTTTCCACTATAGTCTGTCCACTTTAGTCTTTCCAATTTAGTCTTTCCACTTTATTCTGTCCACTTCAGTGTGTACACTTTAGTCTGTCCACTGAGTCTTTCCACTTCAGTCTTTCTACTATAGTCTGTCCATTTTAGTCTTTCCACTTTAGTCTTTCCACTATAGTCTCCACTTTATTCTGTCCACTACATTATTTCCACTTTAGTCTTTCCACTATTCTCTGTCCACTTTAGTCTTTCCACTATAGTCTCCACTTTATTCTGTCCGCTATAGTCTTTCCACTATAGTCTTTCCACTATAGTCTGTCCACTTTAGTCTTTCCAATTTAGTCTTTCCACTATAGTCTCCACTTTATTCAGTCCACCCCAGTCTTTCCATTTTAGTCTTTCCACTATTCTCTGTCCACTTTAGTCTTTCCACTTTAGTCTTTCCACTATAGTCTCCACTTTATTCC